>PVKA01054059.1:0-10943 GCA_004027165.1 Ctenomys sociabilis | reverse complement strand
AAGGATTTGGATACACTGTATCATAGAGATATATGTATACCTATGTTTATAGCAGCACAATGTGTGATAGCAAAATCTTGGAAACAACCAAGATGTCCATCACATGAAGAATGGTTGAAAAAGATGTGGTATTTCTATATAATGGAGTATTACTCAGCTATTAAGAATGATAAGTTTGAAGCATTTATACTGAAGTAGACATTAATTTTTTAAGTGAATGCTGAAGTAATGATCACAATTGGAGTAATTATGATAGCAATATTTTTATTCACTTGTATGTTAAACATTCCAGAAAGATAGACTATGGGAGATTTATATGAAGCTATATTTTAATTTAACTATAATAAAAACACGTACAGTTTCACTGAATTATCCACGCAGGCTTCTCTAGCTGTTGCTTGAAATTCTTGTATCTGTGCAGTAGATAAACATTTTTTTAAAAATGTTCATGCATAAACAAAACTTTAGGACATAAATAAGAAACTTAATTTTTATTATATCACAGAATTATACAATTTAGCAATAGAATCAAGTTTGCTGTAATATTGTTTAATATGAAAGCTAATAAAATACACCAAAAGCAAAACAAATGTGTATTAAGTCTTGACACAGTTAAAACAAAAGCTCTTTCCTATCTTTCAGATCTTTACTTTTCTCTGTTATTCCAAAAGATTAAAACACAAACAAAGCAACAATGAAACATAGATATACCTGGGCTGGTTACCCAAATAAACTATTACATACTGTAAAAATTTAAAGTGTATCTATAAGAAGGCGTGCATCAAAAACATACGCTCACAACAATATAGTAAATCTAAAATGTTTAATAAGTAGCTATATACAAAATAATTATTGACATGTAGCTTACTCCAAGTTTTATAATAGGCTCATCAGCTCCATTCAATTTAAAATTATAAACATCAGTCCTGTGAAAATGAGGGCACATATTAGATATATTCTATAACAAATATATTAAAGCTTCAAATATGAAGAAAATTAAATAGTTTATTAAAAATTACTTACAATGGGCACTCAGAAGTAACATTAACCAAAGTAGTCTTCAGTTTTCTGTAACGTTTTTTGTGAACACTTTCCTAAATACAAGAGTTTACATGCTAGTATTTAAACCTGGACATTACTGTCTGTGTAAACAAATCACATGTGCAGTTAAATTGTCATACATTCTTCAGTTGTGTATCCACTAATATAAGGTCGCCATTTTAAACACATTCCTTAATGCAAACTGAATAAAAAAATATACTCCAAAGAGATGAAATCACTTCAAAAAGATGTATACACTTCCATGTTCATTGCAGCACTGCTCACTATATACAAGACATAAAAGGCAACTGTGATACATGCACATAAACAGAAAAGAGTATGCCCCACACAGAAACAGATTCTGTCATTTCCCACCACAAGGATAACCTCAAGGGCATTATGCTACCATGTGTAACCCTGATGCAAAAAAAGAAAAATATTGCCTGATCCTGAATACTAACTGTAATAAAAGGTTGAGCTCACAAACTAAATGGAGATTGTAACAGTGGAGCAAGTGGAAGAAAAAGAGGCTGACGTTGGTCAAAGGATACACAAATAACAAATATTAATAATTTAAATGTGCATCCTTGTGTCATTTCTTTTTTTTGGCAGAACTGGGCATTGAACCCAGGCCCTTCCACTTGCCAGGGAAGCACTTATTCCACTGAGCCATCTCCTCAGCCCCTAAATCCTTGTGTATTTAAAATTTACTGAAGTATATAAATGATCATCTCACTAGTACACTGTAAATTAAATTTTAAGGATTCTAGAATGAGAAAATAAACATACTTCTCTGTTTCAAACTGACTTGCTTTACATTTAAAAGAAAACTTTAAGAGGTTCAGGTTTATGTACACTTTCATGTGAGAGTTAGGAAGGTATCAAACAGTATTTTAGTGGCAATTATTTGCAACCTTGCTTTTTCTCTTTTACCTCTCCCATGTATCCCTGACTCCCATCCCAAATAATTCCCCTTTACTTTCATGTCAGATTTATAGAACTAGCATAATGTTAAATAAAATAAGCCAGACTTAGACAAGTATAGCATGGTTTTTTTCTGCATGTTTAACATTTACTCCTTTCATCCTCTGTAATATTCAACTTATATTTGCATATTTTGCTTAATGTCTTTACTCATTTTTATATTTTCTATAACATCTATTATTATTTTTTTTTTTTTTTGGCAGAACCAGGGATTGAACTCAGGCCCTTGCACTTGCCAGGGAAGTACTTATTCCTCTGAGCCATCTCCCCGGCCCCTATAACATCTATTATGCTTGAATAGGTGTTACAAAAATCTATTATATTTGAATAGATGTTTATATAGAATAATATCTATATCTGAACACTGAAAACTGATAGTGGAAAGGGTAAATGTAGATACGATTTAAGGCATATTATATCCATGTATGAAAATGCCACAATAAAATCCGTTACATATTTATATAGCTAATAGTGCTAATAATTTTTAAAACATCCAAATAAAGGTACAAGGATACTTCCAAACATTTACATTATAGTAAAAGATATGAAAAGAAAAAGTAACTCCATTAATGGATATTTTAAAATGCACAAATGATTATACTCTTTTAAGCCAGGGTACCTTGGAATACTCTTATAAAGAAGACAGACTGCAAGCAAAGTTTATGTGAAAGAATAAGATCTTGGTAATCAGAAAAAAGGTGTAAGAGCCTATTTACTCAGTTTCAAGATTTTTTCCAAAAGGGGAAAAAAACAATAAATGAATACCTATGGAAGACACTCAAAGAAACTCAAGTTATACTATTTCTGCCAAGCAAAACATGTCTAGAAAACTAATTTTAAAACAACACAATCTTTTAAAAGTCTAGTTAGCCTTTCTATCTCTCCATTAATTGTATTTAACAACAGGGATAAAAGATGGTTTTGCAACACGGAAAAGACATGATTAGTACTATGTGCTTTAGAAAAAAGCAAACTAGGTGCTGGGGAGATAGCTCAGAGACATAAGCACCTACCTGGCAAGCACAAGGTCCTGAGTTTGATCCCTGACCCCACATGCTGTGCCACCCCCAGGATCTAGGACTTGTCAGACCAGCTGGGAAGCCCTGGAAACCCTAGACAAGTGAACCACATCAGCCCAGAAACTCCCAGCAAGCCAACCCAGACCCAGAAAAAGGCCAGGCACGCTGGGCCCCAGAACCCTGGGCACACCATGCCGGCCCCAGAACCCGATGTGGTGGTGCACACCAGTAATCCCAGCACTCAGAAGGTTGAGGCAGGAGGATCATTGTAAGTTCAAGAACAGACAGGATCTACAAAGTGAGCACAAGGCCAGCCAAAACTGCATAGCAAGACCCTGTCTCAAAAAGACCAAAAAAAAAAAAAAAAAAAAAAAAAAAAAAAAAAAAAAAGCAAATGTGTCTTGAATATAATCAATGGACTTTCATAGATACATTCTATAGGTAAAAGCAATTATATAAATACATGTATTTAGAAATCATTATGTTAAAACTGAAAATAAAGTAACATGAGTTGGTCTCACCATTAAAAGAGATTAAAGAGGATGTTATTGAGGGTAAAACTCAAAGCTTAGCAAATTAAGTGGACGTAGAAAGTATGTTTAGGAAATAATTGTTATTTCAAGATTTGGTGAATAATAACTGTTATTATGTCTAACAATATTAGAATTTGAGAAGGATGTGCTAGAAAACTATGAATAAAAGAAAACACAATGAATAACATGCAATGAAAGAAAGACTACTAGGCTTACATAAACAGAATGAAGTTATACAGCTATTTTGAGTGCTATTAATCATGTTAATCATCTTAGCTGTCATATCCATTTAGAAGTATTCTGGAATACAATTACATGTTTCTGTTATTTTATCTTATTAATATTTTAGCGTTTTTAGTCAAATACCATCAATTTTAGTTATGAGTTTGGTAGTTAAATAATTTACACCTACCTTACTGTTCTGTAGGTCAGACTTGTTTGAAAAACCACTACAAAAAAGATTTTAACAATTTTTAAAGAGCTATTAAATATCAGTAGCATATTATTGATAAAAGTCATTTTTGTGTAGAAAATACTTGAGTCATTAAATCTATGTCTAACATTCTATAAATAGTCAAAATATGACACTTATTGTAATATTTTGTAGTTTTGCTCTCAATAAATAGTAACTATAATTTGGAATTATAAGTTGGATCATTAATGTGTCAGGAAGGAAGTAGCAAATAATTTAAAACTAATGGTTTTGTCATGAAAGTCATTTTTATCATATATATATATATATATATATATATATATATATATATATATATATATATATATATATATATATAATTTTTTGACTGGCTCAGTCTACCCTAGGGGCAGGGCTGGCACAACATTTGGTGCCAGGGATGGAACTGCTGTCCTTTGCCCCTACGCTTGCCTAAGCACGCACTTTAGACTGCTGAGCTATTTCACCAGTCCAAAAGTTAAGAAGGATTTTTTTTCTTTCTTTGTTTTTCTTTTACTGGCTCAGGCTGCCTTAAGGGCAGGTGTGGTGTGGCATGTGGAGCTGGGGATAGAACCGCGGTCCTGCAAGCCTGACTGGATTTGCCCATACAGGCACTTCAACAACTGAGCTAACTGGCAAGTCCCTATCATACCATTATACTAAGACCAAACAATGTAAATTTGAGTTAATAACCTAAAGGTCAATGAATAGATGTTTTATAATAAAATAACTTTCAGAAAGATTTCAAAAAAGGAATATATTATTTACTACATGAAAATAATTCCTTTCAGTTTATCTAAACGTCATATTCCCTTAAGCAATATATTTAAATGTACTACCTTTACTTAATAAATTCCATAAATATAGTTCTAAGCTGTTTATATCCTAAGTTTATATTTGATTTTTTAACTGTATTTATTTTTATAAAATATATTAATATTTTGTTTCTCATTCTTTATAAAATCTTACTAGGATGATATATTTTAAACTTATTTCCCTTTCATAAATAGTTACTATTCATAAAAGAAATAAATGACTATGTGGTTTTACTGGAAAAATTACATTATGTGACTGTACACTTTAAAACTTACTTTTCAATACAGAAAACAATTTAGTTGCATTTGTTAGAAAAATATTTATCTAAAATATATGAACATACCTGTTAATCAAAGACTCTTTCAATTTTCTTGTGGGCTTTATGTCATCTTTTGGGTTGTACCTCTTATTAATTTGGTTTATCAAGGACTCTGCTGCATTAGTAAACCCCTTCTTTGACTTCTCTTCCTGAAACAATTTAGAAGTTACATTAAAGCTCCACCCATTACTTTTCAATGAAAAACAAAAATGAGAAGAATATTTCCAATTATACAAGTTCCAGGGAGGAAGGAGAAAAGTAAAAAGAAGTATGCAATAGGTATATACCTGTTTCCCATGATTAATATACCTATTATTTACTACAAACACACAGTAATTATAAAAGGTAAGAAAAAAGTGAAATTTTTAAACAGGAGCTAGAAATTAATGAGTTTGCATACTGTAAAGCATTAAGCCACTCAAGATAGGTCTTTAAAAAGTAGAATTCTCTAGAATAGGCTGAAGAATATTTTAAAGTTACTAATCACATGAATAAAGAAGCAATAGCCAATGTTTTTGAAAATACCAATTAATTCATAAGCCTCTGGCCAGGTTAACTAAAAAAAAAAAACACCAGAAAGAGAAATTACTAGTATTAATAAAGATTTTGTGTACTTTAAAAAGATAATAAAAGAATATTGTGAATTCCATGCCCACAAATTTAATAATCTGGACTCAATGTACCAAATTGTTAAAAGATATAATTTTCTAAAACTCATGCAAGGTAAGACTGATCATCTAAATATGCCTTTATGGACTAAAGAAATTTAATCAATAACCTGAAAAAATAAGATGCACTATGCACAGATGGTTTACTTGTGAATTATATCAAATTACATCAATTAGAAAGAAATTTTTATCAATTTTCTAGTCTTCCAGAACACAGAAACTGAGGAAATACTTAACTTGTCCTATGAAGTCATTATCATACTAGTGCCAAAACTAAAGACATTGTAAAAAAAGGAAAAGTACAGGCTGCTATCTCATACATACAGATGTAAAAACTCTCAAAACATGTTAGCAAATCTAATCCAGTATCATACAAAACAAAGTATTCACGACATGGTATTTATTCCTGATATGTAAGGCTGATTCACCATTTGAATAATCAATGTAATTCACATCTAGAGGCTAAAGGAGAAAAAGGAAATCAATAGAAGATGCATAAAAAGTGTTTGACAAAATCCAATGTCCTGGTTTACTAAAAAATATTTTGTAAACCTGAAATATGGGAGTACTTCTACTTAGTAAAGAACAGCTTAAAAAATTACAGCTAGCAGCACAGTTAACTGATGTAGATCAGACATGGTGGCACACATCTGTAATCCCAGCTCTTGGGAGGCTGCAAAAGGCAGCAATCACTACACATACAATCTAGTTGTGAGACCCTGAATACCCTATAAACCCTTCCCTAAAATACAAAAAAGAAAGTGAGAAAGTAGGTCCTTCCTTGCTAAGATGAAAACTAAAGCAATCACAATCACTCCTCCAATATTCTACTAAAAATACTAGCTAATATATAACACAAGTAAATGAAAAGTATATAGTTTGTGAAGGAAGATATAAACTGTCTCTGTTCATGGATGCCTCATGGTCTAAGTAGAAAATCACAAAGAATTAACAGCAAAAACAAATTATTAGCTTTAGCTCTAACAATTACATCATGGCTATAAGACACAATATTAACACACACAAAGTCAGTATCTTTCTATGAAGCCAGTAACAAAATTAAAAGAATACATTTACATTAACACTCCTAAAAATGAAATGCTTGGGTATAAATCTAACAAAATACACAGATTAAAAAAAAAAACAATACAATTCAGGTTAAATAAATCAATGGGGATCCAAATAAATGGAGAGATATTCCACATACATGTAATTAGAAATTCAATATTGTCAAGATGTCATTTTTCCTAATGACCTATCAATTAAAATGAATCTGAAAACAATTTTGGGATTATCGATAAACTGATTCCTCGGGCTGGGGAGATGGCTCAGTAGAATAAGTGCTTCCCTGGCAAATGCAAGGGCCTGAGTTCAAATTCCAGTTCCAGAAAAAAAAAAAAAAACTGATTCCCAGTGATGTATGCCTGTAATCCCAGCACTTGGGAGGCTGATAACAGGAGAATCACTACAAGTCCAATCTATGTAGTGAGACCCTGCAGATCCTGTCCTAAATACACTAAAAAAATATATATATATATAATAAATTGACCCTAAGTTTATAAGGAAAAGACCTCAAAACAGAATGCTAAACACAAGTTAGAGAACTGATTTTACCTGACTTACTAGAACATTTACAGTAATCAATCACAATACTATACGCACCAAAGAAAATGAATCAAGTGAAAATAGCCCACAGATAGATCCCCACAAATATAGTAAACTGATCTTTGACACCAAAAGAAAGTAAATTTTTATGGCTTGTATCTAGATTTCCTCCCAAAGCCTCAGCAATTATGGGACGAGGAGTGCTTTTCAGAGGTGGCTGAATCTATGTATGATGCTGGCATAATCAGTTCACTGATTGATTTGGCATTGCCCTAGGCTTCCCTGTGGCTTAGATAGACTAAAAGGGACAGCAAATGCTGCTAAGGTCCCTTGTTGCTTTTGCTGTCTTCTGCCACCATGAACTGTTACCCATGTGACACTGCCATGGAGCCAGCCAACCATGAACTAAAATCTCCACAAACTTTGAGCTAAATAAATAAGATTTTCTCCCTTCAACTTTGTGTATGGGATATTTTGTCTCAGCAATGAGAAAAGAAAGACATCAATTGAAGAGAAAAAGTCTTTTTAATACATAATTCTGGAACAATTGGCCATCTACATGGCATCAGACTTTCATATTTTTATAAAAATGAACTTAAAATGAGTCACAGATCTAAACGCAAACTATTAAAAAAATAAAAGCCTTAGAAGATGACATACAAGAAAATCCAGATAAGCTTTATTTGGACCATGCCTCTTTACATTCATTAAAAGCACAAGCAGGGCTGGCCAAATAGCTCAGTGGATTAAAGCACTTACAAGCAGGATCAAGGACCAGAGGTTTGATTCTCTGGCCTGGCATGCCAGCCCCATCTCTGGGCATGCTGAGATGGCAATTGAGACTGAGCATGGTAGCACACGCCTGTAATCCCAGCTCTTGGAAGGCTGTAAATAGGTGGATCACTACGAGTTCGATTTAGTAAGTGAGACCCTGAACACCCTGTAGACCCTTACCAAAAAAAAAAAAAATACAAGCACAAGCTATGATAAAATTCAAAAGTAGGACTTTATTAAAATTAGAAAACTTCTGTTTTGTGTAAAGGACACTGTTTAGGGGACAGGGAGATTGCTCAGTAGAATAAGTGCTTCCCTGGCAAGCGCAAGGACCTGAGTTCAATCCCCAGTTCCATAAAAAAAAAAAAAAAAAAAGGACAATATTTAGAGAGTGAAACAAAATACAGACCGGGAAAAATATACTAACCTTTATCTGATAAAGGACTTATATTCAAGATATATAGAAAATTCTTAAAACAGTAATAAAACAAGCAAAATGTTAAACAGGCAAAAGATCTTAATAGATAACATGAAATCATACAGATAAAGTGACAAAAATATAAAAAGATATTCAATTATCATATGACATTCAGTATCATATGTCAAAATAAAACACCACACAATAATTAGAACGGCTAAATCCGTAACAATGGAAACACTAACTGCTGGCAAGGATATTGATCAGTAACTCTCATTTATTGCTGCTAAAATACAAAATTGTACAGTTGCTTTAGATGATAGCAGTTCTGGGGTTCATTTTACAAAATATACTATATAATTTTATTGTATGATTTAGTGATACTTCTGGATAGCTTTCCTAGTAGCCAAAATGTCTTTAAGTAGATGAAAATGAATGTTAATAAATCCATAAAATATTATTCAGCAGTAAAAAGAAATATGCAATCAAGCTACAAAAAGATGGAGAATCCTTCAGCCTATCTGATAAGTATAAAAAGGCAATCTGAACAGATGACAAACTATGTAATTCTAACCAAGTGGTATTTTGGAAAGATGAAACTATGAAGATAGTAAAAAAAAAAAAAAAATTCACTGGTTGCCAGCATTTTGGAGGCAGTAATTAATACTTGGAATAGAGGAAATCTCAGAGTAGTACAGGGATTCTGTATAACACTGTGTTATGGATCTGTGTTACCATGTGTTTGGCAAAGCACAAAGGATTTATAAAATAGTAATAATGAACTCTAATATAAACTGTGGGTTTTCATTAATAACAATGTTTCAGTAATGACATCAATTCTAATATATGTCTCAAAGTAATGCAAGATATTAAGAGGAAAAATGGATAAGAAAATATATGAGAAGTCTCTACTTATTCTATAAAGTTGAAATAGTTCTAAAACAGTATTAACTTTTTATAAAAAAATGGAAAGACTACAAAGCATTTTATTGTTGGTATAATTTTAGATAATTTAGTTTTTAAAATGCTAACAGTACATTTAAAGACAGAAAGTCTCCTGATTTTACATGTATTTTTCTGGGTATCAGGCATATGAATTTTTAAAAATAATTCTAAGATAAACAAAATAAACTGCTACTTTTGCTATTTTAGAAGTCTTATGTTACTATAAATAATAGATATTATCACTTACTATTCCACCCTGAGATTATTAGACATGATGACATGATTTACTTGGCTTGATTTTTTAAAAAAATCTCTTAAAAAGTACACAGATTCTGAATTTCCATTATAATGATAGCCAGGTTGGGAAGTCTCAACTACGTACTAGCATAAGTTCTATTGCCCTGTGTTGATATGGCAAGAAGACAATGTTTAGTAAATGACTACAATACTTTAGAGTGATCTATGGGATTGGCAGGAAACATTGCATAATGATACAAGGTGTCACCATGTGAGGGAAGAGACTTAGGAAAACAAGAAGATGATTTATAAAGCAATCAAGAGCACAGCTTAAGAGGAGATAATCAAGGAGGTTTTTGTGCTTGGGGATGGGGGAGAAAACAAAGGAATGATTAACTTATTAAAATTCTGTGAAATGATTTAACCCTACTACTTCACTAAAAGTTGAAATTTAAGGACATGGCCAGCCACATAGCTCAGCAGATTAAAGTGCCTGGATAAGGCAGACAAAGCCGCCAAAGATTTGATCCTCAGCCCAGCCTCTGGAGCATGCTGAGACAGCAACTGAAACTGGGTGTGGTGGCAAACCCCTGTAATCCCAGGACTAGAGAGGTTGAAAACAGGAGGATCACTATGAGTTCAATCTATGTAGTGATACTGTATACCCTGTACTAAAATCAAAAAGACAGACAGATCTGAACCAGGATAACCTCATTTTTCCTGGAACTAAGGAAACAAACTGTCAGTGTGAGCTTAAAAAGAACAGAACAGGTATTTTCCATCACTGACCTTATCAGATACAAAAGCTACATTTCTCGTTATATAGATTTTGCTTTATCTTGGTCTTAATCATCCAGTAGAAAAGTATAAAAACAAAGTATAAAAAGTAAAGCCATTATTAATATGCTGAGCTGTAAAAGGCTCAAGTCAGCCGGGCGTGGTGGCGCATGCCTGTAATCCTAGCACTCGGGAGGCTGAGGCAGGAGGATTGTTGTGAGTTCGAGACCAGCCTGAGCTACAAAGTGAGCTTAAAGCCAGCCTGAACTGCATAGCAAGACCCTGTCTCAAAAAGACAAAAAAAAAAAAAAAAAAAAAAAAAAAAAAAAAAAAAAAAAAAAAAAAAAAAAAAAAAA
>PVKA01054058.1:0-10941 GCA_004027165.1 Ctenomys sociabilis | reverse complement strand
TAGGCCATTACTCATGATTAAGTTAGCAACCCAGCCAGGCATGGTGGTGCAGGCCTGTAATCCCAGCACTCGGGAGGCTGAGGCAGGAGGATTGTTGTGAGTTCGAGACCAGCCTGAGCTACAAAGTGAGCTTAAGGCCAGCCTGAACTGCATAGTGAGACCCTGTCTCAAAAAGACAAAAAAAAAAAAAAAAAAAAAACAGTTAGCAACTCATTAGAAGATGCAATGATCCTGAGCCAAGAAGAATTTTAAAACATACTTTGAAAATGTAAAATGCAAAGATGGACAGAATTACCATGAGAATGTGACATGTCTACAAATACAGTGAAAGATTTCAATCAACATCTCAGAAATACACAGAGCAAAGAGGATAAAAAATTAGACCTTGATTAACTGCTGAAAAATCTGATTAATGAATAGTTATAGTTCTGCCCTTAACAGAAAACATTTTTTCCAACATGTGTGGATTATTTATAAAAATTGACTGTATGCAAAGCCACAAAATATATTTCAACAAATACCAAAGAATTTGTATAATACTGAATATATTCCAAAAAAAATAAAAAAGAATTAAATGTAATTATTATATGGTCCAAGGAGATGGCTCCGTGGAATAAGTGATTTCCTGGCAAGCTCAAGGGCTAGAGTTCAATCCCAGTTCTGCCAAAAAAAAAAAAAAAAAAAAAGAAATTATAAATTAGAGGATTCCAAATAGTCATTTATGGAAATCAATTAAACCCTTCAATATAGCTTAGGGTCTTACTTATCTTTTGCATGACTGAGATGAAATACCCATAGGATAAAGGAGTTTATTTCAGCCCACAGTATGCAGAGGTTTCAGTCCATAGTTGAAATATTGATAGAGACACATCTGCTAGAGATCAAGTTCAGGAGGTTTCAATTAGAAAGAAGGACAACACTGGTCACTGGATAGCACCATGTGTGTTTTATGATTAGAAGAAAGCCTGTTGACCTTTGCTCATGTCCAGAGTCTTTACAAGAGCTACAGGGAAGGAGAAAAGCCAGCCAAAGGGAGAAGCCAATGAGAGCTGCATCTACTGTGTGCACCACAGGGCCAGAGCTGCCCAAGCCACTTGAAGTTCACAACCTGCCACCCACTGCCCCAGATGCTGGGAAAGGAACTAAAGGACTTCATCTTTGCTGCGCTGAATTTTGGATTTGCTCTGATCACATTACTTTATGTCCCTTTCTTTGTACCATTTTAGAATGGGAATGGTTAAGTTGTGCCACTTTATTTTGGAAGAATTTGGAAGTTTTATTTGTTCAAGGGCTTGCAGCTAAGGTTACCTTAAATCTCAGAGGAAATTCTAGACTTGGACTTTTCATCAGTGCTGAAATCTGAGGACTCTGACAACTCTTAAAGATAAATGTCTTTTACATAAAGAAATGCACCAGGTTCTTCTGGGGGCCAGAAGCAGAATGGCAGGGCTCGATCTAGATGTATTCCACAGGCTGATGCCCCTGCAGCTGGGACTTTGGTAGGCGGCAGGATCGCAGGTGTGTGCTGCTGGGTGAGAGACTGTGATGCTGAGATTAAGAGCATGTGATGACTAAATTGGTTTAACATAGATCTGAATGTGGACAATGAAAGCTCAACGCTGGGTATAAGTAACATTACCCAAAAATGTCTGCAGCCTGCATGGGATAAAATGGACAGGGAAGCCTTCTGCTTGCTGGCCCCCGCCTGCTCTCACACGTTTCTCCTCCGTGATGCAGCCCTGCCTGCCCTGCCATGCCACCCTGCCTAGGAGCTGGCTGACTATGGGCTGAAATCTCTGCAAACTGTAAGATGAGATGAATCTTTCCTCCTTGAACTTCAGATGTCAAGTATTTTGCCTCAGCAACAAGAAAAACAACAAGACAACAGGAAAGGATATATGTGTTACCTATGGAAAGAAGAGAAGTGAATATTTACAACCAAAGCATAGGCTATCATCCCAGTGCTGAAGGCTGAGATAGGAAGATCATTAGAAGTCTGAGTTGTGCAGTGAGATCCTGTACCAAATAAATAAGTAAATGATTAAAAGAACTTAAAAACAAAGATTTCAACTATATTAATGTTTTATTTCAAAAACCTGAAATCTTATTTGGCAAAATATTAAGATTGTTTAAATCCCAGGTCTTTGTCATCTATTATATTATTATTTCTATATATTTCACCATAAAAAAATAGACTTAGATCTGATTCCTATTTTAGATGGCATCTTTTTGAAATATTTCTTTCTTGAAGATAAAATCTGTCCTTTACATTGGGCCCTGAGGCTACATGGCCTAGTGAAAATAACACGTAGTCTGGCCTCTGAGCGGCTTAGATGGCACTGCTGGCTCTAATGCACTGCAGTGACCTAAGCTCTCTGAAGTTCTATTATTATGCTTTGATAATTAGCGAAAATGCTTGCCACATCAAAATCAATTAATAAATAAGAATGACTAAATAATATAACTATATTGACTATATCCTTCATGTTGATTACACTGTCACTTACAATGTATTATTAATGCCTTTTCACTAAATGTTTTTTCCCATTTTATAGATGAGAAAATCGAAAAGTAAATAATTCAATTGTCTTGTTCCTGAAATTTTATGCGACTGTTGATTTATTTCTGGGAGTGCCTTGTCTGGACCTAAAACAGTTAGAAATATATAGACTTAGCTGAAAGAAAGAAAAAAAAACTCTACTTCAAACATGAGCCAAATTGTGCACTTATTTTAATAATTAGGGCATACAAAAGACATCAATCCAAACATCCCTTAGCATAAATAGTGTGATCTACTGTTTTTCATATGTCGCTGAGCCGATTTACATGGACTTATGCCTGTTGGTGTTTCAGTAAACATGAACCAACAGATTAAATATATGATAACAGGGTATAAAAAGGAAGATTAATATTGGCTAACAATGTAATGAGAAAAATTAGACAAGATTTCCTTTGCTTAAAGAAATGATCATTAGGTTTGTTGTTTTCTGTTTTCTTTAGATTTAACCTTATTACATAGTACATGGCAGTGACAACAATCCACAAAAGAGTTTTCATTCTCTTTGAAATGGAGAGTTTCAACTCCCAATATTCTAAGTTATCCACTTGAATTTGTTTGAGCTATTTTATATCTTAATTTGTTTTTTCTTGTCATACTATGTCTATCTATCTTCATCAGATTTATTCTTCATGGGATGCTTGACTGCAATACAATGGTTCAGTTATATTGCTTTACATTTCTTTTAAGAAAATTATATTCAGAGGACTAAATGTTTTACTATTTTACAAGAGTTTGAAGTTTAACCTTTTCTTATTTAACAGGGCTGAGAGCCTTTCAAATAACTTGACCTTTCTAAAATAATAAATAAGTACTAAAGAAATTATCTTCTAAAATATTTATTGGTTGGTAAATTTTAAATCATTTCAAGCCTGATGTAGAAGTCTTACTATCACATTAATTCACACTAAGCCATGAGATGAATAATTCTGAAGGTATAAACTTACTTGCTTAGTGAAAAAGAAAAATAAGTATAGTTTCATTAGAAATTTTAGGTGCAGGAGAAGTTTAAGTTTGTTAGAATATTCAATTCATTATGTGGCACTTTTGAGGAATGATGATTTCAAGTTTTTGTTCAGATTAACTTCAGGTAAACCCGTGGTTCCAAACTAAAAAAGTTAAAAATGTTTTCTATTAAGTCATTTAACTAAAATGGGTTCATTTTCCCCATATTGAATAATCAAACACACTGTTAATGCCAGAAGAAAAACTGATCATGAGAATATACAACTCAAAGTATTTCAGAAACTTAAACTGAAAATGCAAAAGTGAGAAATTATTACTTTCTTCTTACCTAAGTAAGAAAATCAATGGTCTGTTTGGATGTACCAAGAAAATACTGAGATTGAATTTCCTAATTTCAGTATCATATAGTCATTCATAAAAGGAACAAACTAGAATCTTCTGATAAACCATTATACAGTCTACTTTGGAATTTGTATTTAAATAAGTGAAAATAAGATGTCAAGCCAGGAATCCATAAAACAAACAAATAGCAAAATCAACAAAAGGAACAGTATTTAAAAGAGTGCATTTTATCATGTATCATGTTGTAGAAAACAGGCCAAACCTTGGGAAAATAGCACTGAGAAGGTTTAGGAGACAGTTTATTACACCAGGGGGCTTCTGACTAGGATTTCTCCAAAAGAGTCAGAGCCCTGCCTGATAGGGTTTTTGAGCTTTTAAGGGGAAAATGAGTGGAGCCGTGCATAGGCAGATTTGGCGCATGTGATGGGAGAGCTGGGTGACATCATGAGTTGATAAAGGAGTTTACAAACCTCAATTACATTACAAGGCCATTAATTAAACAGGCAGGAGTTACAGAAAGGGAGAAGTGTCCCAATATATCTGATGTTACTGCAACGTTATCAGTTAAAAAGGCTTCAAAGACAGGGGTTTACATAAAGGGAGAAGTGTTCCATTTGGGGGTCTCTGAGGCATATCTGCTTGGCCTTGGAAGGTATCCTGGGTAGACTTTTATTTAAAATTTTAATTCTTTTCCTTCAATCATGCCAAAGAAAAGTAAAAATTCAGGTCACACTAGGCATGGACAGTTATATTTACAGTTCACACTTTGCAAATCTAAAAGCTTGGGTGCAGATGGGGGTGCGAATCTAACGGCAGCTATACTTCACAGGTATTTAGAAATCTCCCTTGTTTGGAGAGCTTCAAAGAATTGTCAGAAAAGTCAAGCGCAATAAATGAAAGGAAGAACTATAGGTCCATTACATAAAAAGAAACTATTTTCACAAATTTGAGAAAATTAGAGACTATGCCAGCTAACCAATTACTCTATCTTATTAAAAGTATGCCGCAGATAGAGAATTATAATCCAGAACTCTGTACTCCAAATAGTTGTGTATATTTAATACTCATGATAGTTTTTTTGGCCATCTTTTAATGTGAGATTTATTATGTTATTAGTGCAGGCTAAATAATCTGGGTAAAGAGAAAACCGTTACAAACAAGCACAATGCAAAGTCAGCCTTTTGTTACTTTAATTAAATACTTCTCCTTTTAATAGAAAAAAAAGAAATTTATGTGGAAAAAGTTTACTGAACATTTCATGGATACTATGGGAAAACATCATTCTTTAAATCTAATTCAAATAAATGCAGACATACATAAGCCATAAATACTAATGTATTCATTTATTCTATACCTATAAGACCAGATATTGATTTTCTGAAGAATCTTTCCATAGCAATAGTTTAAAATTCCATCTGAAATTGTGCCTGTACATTCCAGCAAGTCACCTTGTATTTTCCATTTTTATCACAAAACTTGTTACTATTTCCCTCTCTTTGAAAGTATGTTAGGATCCAAAAAATCTTGAGCTTTGACCATGTACTGTAAACTGAAGACATCCAATTAGGTCAGTGATACTTAACACATTAAATGTTATAATATGATTAATTTACTTCAGTTAAGGCAATAATTAAATTCCTATTCCTATGACTGGGTATTTGGAAAACAGAACCAAAAGAGTTGCCATGTGAGGGTCTTAACAAAGAAGACTTAGGAATAAGCTTCTCTTCAGGACTGATTTCTGGGTAGGCACGTAGTCACCTGGGGCTGGATTGCTGAGTAGGTGTGCCCTCATACAGGAGACACAAGGAAAAGTCTAAGCTCTACCCATAGTATGAAGCTACTTGTGGTTGGCTTCATTATTCACTCAATTCTGATATGATCTCAGGTCCAAATTCTGTACTCCCTGCCTTTACAAGGCAGCAAATATGAATATGTTAGTGTTTATAATTTACCATGCTCCAAACAGAAAGAATATGCAGTCATGACAGTGATTCTTCCTGAATTAAACACTAACAGGACACATCCCTTTAGGATCCACAAACTACTTCACTGAACTCAAACGCAAAGAGCATAGAGGATTCAAGAGCTTCCCAGTGTGTCAAATGCTAGAATAGATGCTTGGAACCAAGAAACTGAGTTTCTGAGGAATTTCTTGGGTACAAGGTTTTGAATTTCTCTGTCTCTCTGTCTCTTTGTCTCTCTGTCTCTCTCTCTCTCTCTCTCTCTCTCTGTCTCTCTCTCTCTTTGTCTCTGTCTCTCACTCACTCTCAGCTATAGATTTTTTTTAACAAAAATAAAAAGAATAAAAAAAATAAAGAATTTCAAAACAAAATGATAGATTAACAATGGTTATTATATTGCATATTACTATCTTCAAAGTAGTTGCTCAGATTACCAGATACAGGCATATAAAATTTATCAAATAATACATGCACTAACTGTTGAACTTCTTTTTCAGGATTAAGCATGAAAAGATCAACTCAAATATTCAGAGAAATCTTGGCAGAATCTGCGAACTACCACTCCTAGGCACTCATGAATCTCTTTATAAAAACTGTATTTAGTCCATTTCTGAGATTTGCCAAAATTCTAACAGTTTTAGCACTGCTAAAAAATCCTTGCCCAAAGTCTCCTCTGAGACTTAATGTAAATTCTTTGCTGTGAGATCTGGTAAAAATAAAAAAGAAGCTAAACACTGCCAATGTACAATGGCACAGGGTGAACATATCCAATGCAACTAAGGAGTGAAAACGAGTGAGAAAAAAGTAAAACAGAAACTGGGAAGGGCACACATTAATCAGGCAGCTTCATGCTTAGAACCCTGGGCAACGTTGGGGGGGATGTAAGCTCCTATACTCACCATGGCCTTTCTACTGGGTGTAGTCCTCATGGCGGCCTCTTGGAAGTGGCATTGCTCACCTCTTGGAGCTTTCCTTAAATACTCATTGTCTCTAACATCCCCAACTTCTTGGGGTCTTCACACTTTTTTACTTCATTCTCACAGTTGCATGCCCTGCTATCTTGCAGGCATGCTTCTCAGCTTGCAGGCCTTGTTCTGAAACATTGGTGGAAGTCTGGATGGCCCCACGGCTCTTGCATCCTGCATAGCTATAAATTCAGCAACACATCGCTGTTGCCAGGGTCTACCATCATCTCAAGCAGTAATCATGTTTTTTTATTTTGTTTTTCTTTTTGTATCATGACTGTAGAAGTCTCCAAGGGCCTGAATGTTTAAGTACCATGAACAGAATGGCAAGAAGATAACTCTCTAGACAGCCTTTCTCTAGAACGTTGCCTTGGAGTTCTCTTTTCAAAGCAAAATCTTCAACATTACAGGGCAAATGTTCAGGTTTTTCAGTTTTCCTGAGATATCCTTTCCTCCTAGGGAAACTGAAAGCTTTTCAAATGAATATTTTGCTCCTGATTTTCAGTATAAACCTACATGAAAGCAACAAGCAACATCCATGGTAGATGTGAAAGCCACCTTCAAATCTCCCCCACCAGATTAATTAGACCTGCTACATTTAATACCAATCACCCACAAAGCCTCAGGAAATTGATAAAATGGATAAATTATTAGTCAGAGCAAATTCACATGATCTGGGGTCCAACTGCCAATGGGACCCTTCCCCCAAGCTTGAAATTCTCGATTCTGATCTTTATTGACTGCATTACTGTCAGAATTCTGGTCTTCTTCAACCAAAAATAATACGGTTTCAAAACTTATAAATAGGACAGTTTCAATAATTAATACATTGCATATTATTGTCTTTGTAGTGGTTATTCATAGTACAAGATGTAGACATGATATCCTGTCCAAATAATACATGCACTAACGTGTTCTACTAGTACAAATCTTTCTTTTCATTGAATTAAGAGAAAGTAGCTGCATATATATATCCTATTTTATATATACAGACATTCATTTATATCACCTTTGTTTAGTTTTGTCAGGGATGGGTATTCCATTGCCATTTAAATATTGTAAGTGCCTGAATTCAGCAAAATAATTCAATATTGAACTCAAGCCCCTGCACTTGCAGGCAAGTGCTTTTTCTACTGAGCTATCTCCCCAGCCCTCAGGTGCGGCCTCTTCAGTCACATACTCAGATTTTCTATGAACCATTTATAGACATAATCTTCAAAAATTATATAGCATCTCTGTTGTTCAGTTTCCTTAGGAAGAAACCAGCAATAGTTTCTGATACAAACCGATGCAATCAACTAGACCAAGTGTTCTGGTGTGATAAAACTTATTGGAAGTAGCAGCAATCAGGCTGGCTGTCTATCAGACCAAGACAGCAGCAAGCAAGGCAAAGCACAGGTCTTTTAAGGGTTTTCTTGTGGGGAGGGTGATTGTGGGTTGGAACAGCCTAGGGAGAGCTAATCTTGGCAGGGGACCAAAGACTCAATCAAAAAATGGGTATCCAAGATGACTGCATACTTCTCAGAGGAAAAAATACAAGAGGCAAACAAACACATGAAAAAATGCTCCACATCACTAGCCATTCAAGAAATTCAAATTAAAACAACCTTGAGATACCATCTCACCCCAGAAAAAATGGGTATCGTAAAGAAATCAATGAACAACAAATGCTGGAGAGGCTGTGGGGATAAAGGAACTGTTCTCCACTGCTGGTGGGAATGTAGATTGGTGCAACCATTATGGATTTTTGATGTTAACAAAAGGAGTTTCTGTGGTTGCTTGCCCATGTAAAAGTCAGGAGAACTTGTTCTAAGGTTTTGAATTTGACTCTGCAATGGGGCAAGATAGAAAACATTTGGGGCAGGGTGCGTGGGAAACTTTGAATCCTAACCAATTAGTTTCCTCATTAAATTCATACATGAAAGTACCTAAAACAGCATCCAAAAGATATAAATGCTCAGTAAATGTTACCACTATTGTTTTTTTTTCCCTTGATTTTCTACCTTTAAGTGATCTAAGACCACTTAAAATCAGGTAGATGGAATTTGTCACATAAAACCTCATTTTACTATAACTCAAATTTCAACCTAAAAGATGTTTCACATATTGTCAGCCAGCAGTACTTACTGCGTAAAATCTATAGTCATCCATCTCTACTTTTGTAAAACAATCAGGATAACACCCAGACACCATTTTTCATCCTGGTAAATACTTAAGATTTGTTTTTTCAAAACACAATAAAATGTTTTCGACAGCAATATCTAAGCTTTCAATTTCATTAGTAACTCCAACTTACTGCTTCATTAGGCTCTCATCTTAAATGATGCTAGAACATTGAATAAGTGGAATCTTGAAAGTCTTTTATTCACATATATAAGTGTGCCTTTAGCCCCTCTTATGTACTGGCTAAGGTAATGGTCACCAAGAATAAACTAACAGGGGCTGGGGAGATGGCTCAGTAGAATAAGCGCTTCCCTGGTAAATGCAAGGGCCTGAGTTCAATCCCCAGTTATGCAAAATAAAAAGAAAAGAAAAGAAAAAAGAGTGAACTAGCAGTAAGACTTTAGAAAATTTTGATTGATGGGAGGAATATTAAAACAAACCAACAAACAGAATGGAGAAGTGTTGTGACAAGAGAAGTGGAAGGGTTATGGGATAATCTAGAGAACAAACCTTTCTTGGCAACAGTCCTTCCCTTGGACTCAGACAAGAGGGGCATTCTACTGGCTTTGTGCCTTAAATGTCTTCAGTTCTCTCTCTCTCTCTCTCTCTCTCTCTCTCTCTCTCTCTCTCTCTCTCTCTCTCTCTCTCTCTCACACACACACACACACACACACACACACACACCAGCTGTGGTGGATTGACAACAGATGATCGACTTGTAACACCCAGCTGAACTGAAGCAGTATGGTACTTGGTATGGAGGGCCCACATGAGAATTGTTGCCAAGAAAATAAAAAGAATAAAAAGGAGGACATCAGAAGAGCACTGTTAGGGAGCTGTTGGTTCCCCTAGGGGTATTTGCCATGATGTCTTTCCTGATACAAATTTGGCAAGAGTCCACTTTTTGCTTTTAAGTGTAAAAAGGATTTGAGAATCAGAAGTTCTTGTGCAAGACAAAAGATTCTAATTGGCTTCTCAAGCATTCCTAAAGACATGCTGACCTGAATGTTTCTATAATGAGGTATGAATGTAGAGTGGAAAAACTGTTTTCTTGTTTCTTTTTTTCTTTTCTTCTATTGAGAGACAAATATCAATGAGAAAGTTTTGAAGCTGATTAATAGGAAAGTTTCCATAATTAATATATTTTACATTATCTTCCTAGTGGTTATCCACAGTACAAGAAACATACAAGATATCCTGACAAAACACTATCACTACCAATCTTTCTTATAGAATTGAGCAAAAGTAGCTGCATATCTATCCTAATTATTCTGTATATACAAATACAAAATGGTCCTTCCTTTGTATCCCCTTTTTCCTGTCAGAGATGGGTATTCTGTTGGCATTTAAATATTATAGGTGCTTGGAACCTGCTGCTGCAGGATACTAATCAGCTTTTCTTCTGGATGGTTAACAACCTAAGATCACAAGTCAGAGTTGGAGAAATAGAAGAGCCACAAGGCCAGTCAACATTTTGGCCCTAGCCTTTCAAGGTCAGCGAAGACTCAGGGCATAGGAGAACCTGTACTGCAATATCATGAGACTCAGGTGAGCTCCAAATTTTCTGAGCAAGGAGATTGTGGAGCCACAGAGGAAAGAGATTGAAGTTCTATAGTGTGCCTGGGGAGAGGCACATGAAGAGAAAACTTTTTCTCAGGCTCTCACAGAGAACATTCTGGTCAAGCATTGGCCGTGACTCATCCACATGGATGACACAGACAAAGGAACTACAGAATAATGTACAGGACTACAAGATAAACCCTGAGAAGACTTCAATGACCACAGAGGAAATATAAAGTTCATGTGTTAGTATATAAGTTTTGATCTACCTAGGTCTTAACCATCCAGCAGAAAAGTATAAAAGTATAAAAATGAAGTATACATCGTGAGCCCATAATATTAAGCTGAGCTGTAAATGGATATGGTCGACAATTTCTTTGAATAACTCCCTATGGTTGCAGAATGCTGGACTGTGTTGGATTGT
>PVKA01054057.1:0-10943 GCA_004027165.1 Ctenomys sociabilis | reverse complement strand
CTTTTTTTTCTTTTGGTGGAACTGGGGATTGAACTCAGGCCCTTGCACTTGCCAGAGGAGCACTAATTCTACTGAACTATCTCCCCAGCCCCATATTTAGCATTTTTTCATGTCATTAAACATTCTTCTATGAGACCATGTATAACTGCTGTGTTCCATTATATAGAAATAGTAGAGTTTATTTAAACAATCTCATATTTTTGAATACTTTGGCTGCTGATGGAAAAGAATTTTCATTTTAAAGAAAAAACAATTTGCAATGTATTAATTTATCGAATCTGTCTTGTTAAGGTGTCTTAAAACTGATTGATATTTGTACTTCAATAAAATAAAAAATAAATTAAAAAAAAGAAAAAACAAGCAATAAGAGCAAGCAAAAAACAAAGCATCATAAAAGTTATAAAGAGCAGAATTTTTCATAATTTCTAAAATTCTGTGAATTGTAAGATTCATCATTAATTTAAATAAGAAATTTAAATAAAGAAGTACAAGAAACACTATATCAAGCATATATTTAAATCAGGTGTGGTGGCACATGCCTGTAAATCCCAGCAGTTGGGAGACAAAGGCAGGAGACTGGCTGAGTTCAAGGCCAACCTGGCATACATAATAAGTTCAAGGCCAGCCCAAACTACACAGAGATTGTTTCAAAAAATAAAACCAGACCATCCAGAAGCAACTTGTCCAGTCTCCATCTTCAGTTTGCCTGCCTCCACTCCAGCCTCCACTATGTCCATAAGGGTGACCCAGAAGTCCTACAAGGTGTCCAGCTCCGGTCCCTGGGCCTTCAGCAGCCTCTTCTACACCAGTGAACCTGCTTGCCGCATCAGCTCCTCCAGCTTCTCCAGAATGGGCAGCAGTGGCAGCTTTCCGGGGTGGTCTGGGGCTGGGTAGCTATGGCGGGGTTGGGTATGGGGAGCACCCAGGCCTTCCGGGTGAACCAGAGCCTGTTGAACCCCCTGAACCTGGAGGCGGATCCCAACATCCAGGCCGTGCATATTCAGGAGGAGCAGATCAAGAACCTCAAAAACAAGTTCGCCTCCTTCATCAACAAGGTTCTGTTTCTGGAACAGCAGAATAAGATGCTGGAGACTAAGTGGAGCCTCCTGCAGCAGCAGAAGACGTCCCAGAGTTCGAGAGCTACATCAACAATCTCTGACGGCAGCTGGACTCGCTGGGTGAGGAGAAAATGAAGCTGGAGGCGGAGCTTGGCAACATGCAGAGGCTGGTGGCAGACTTCAGGAATAAGTATGAAGATGAGATCAGCAAGCGTACAGAAATGGAGAATGGATTTGTTCTCATCAAGAAGGATGTGGATGAAGCTTACATGAACAAGGTGGAGCTTAAGTCATGTCTAGAAGGGCTGACTGATGAGATCAACTTCCTCGGGCAGCTGTATGAAGAGAAGATATGTAAGCTGCAGTCTCAGATCTCGGACACATCTGTGGTGCTGCCCATGGACAACAGCCACTCCTTGGACCTGGATGGCATCATCACCGAGGTCAAGGCCGAGAGCATGTACCAGATCAGGTATGAAGAGTTGCAGACGCTGGCTAGGAAGCACGGGGATGACCTCTGCTGCACAAAGTCCAAGACCTCTGAGATGAACTACAGCATCAGCTGCCTGCAGGCGGAGACTGAGGCCCTCAAAGGCCAGAGAGCATCCCTGGAGGCTGCCATTGCTGATGCAGGGCAGCGTGGGGAGATGGCTATTAAGGATGCAACACCAAGCTGGCCCAGCTGGAGGGTGCTCTACAGAAGGCCAAGGAGGACATTGCCTGGCAGCTGCGTGAGTACCAGGAGCTCATGCATATCAAGCTGGCCCTGGACATTGAGATCACTACCTACTGCAAGCTGCTGGAGGGCGAGGAGAACAGACTGGAGGCTGGGATGAAGAACTTGAGCAACCACACGAAGACCACCTGTGGCTATTCAGGAATAGTGAGCTCACCCTATGGGGGCCTCACAAGTCCTGGCTTTGGGAGCCTCCAAAGCCCTGGCTTCACCTGCACCAAGTCTGCTGTGGTTGTGAAGAAGCTTCACAACCCGTGATGGGAAGCTGGTGTCTGAGACCTCTGATGTCCTACCCAAGTGAATGGGCCACAGCAGCCTTTCCAGCCAGCACCTCTCACAAGGCTGCCCAAGAGCCCATGAGGAGACAGCTGTACAAGGGAGCACTGGGAGCAAGAGACCCACCTGAGGCTCAGCTGAGACCTCAGCCCACCCTTGGGGGCCATTACTGCCTGGGACACCCTTTGTTGTCCATGCCTTTCATCAAAACCCAATTCAATTGTTTTTTACAAAATAAAGCCTGGTTTTGCCACCTGAAAAAAAATAAAACCAAACCAAACCAGAACAAATTTTATATAATGGAATACTACTCAGCCATAAAAATTATACAATGGAGTCTTTTATACTTAAATGGATGAAATAAATCAGACCCATATGTGTAAATATCATGCTGTCTCATGAGTATTAACAAACAAGTAAATAATATTGGTGATGTGCAATAGATATTGTGAATTGGAAATAAACAGTTCAAAAGAAAAGACAAACTGTGATGGGGAAAGGGGAAATACCAAAACAATGTATGTATACACAAAATAGTTAAGATTGTTATACAGATAATTTCTCTTAGTTCATTAAAAGGGAAGTTTTATACCAACATTGTATAGACAAGATAGCATGCTTAGATTTACTCTGGATAACTAGTTACTAGGAAGACAAAAATGCACAATGACTCAAGTATTATAACTCTCCTAATAACCTGTTTTGAAACTCAGTTTTGAAACTCAGTTTCATTGTTATCTTTTCTTTAAATGGAAAGAACAACAGAGATGGGGAAAGGAGAAAATAAGGAAGAAATACACACACACACACACACACACACACACACACACACGATAGCTAAGATAATTGTACCACTAATTTCTTTTTTTTTATTTTATTGAGAAACAAATAGCAATGAGACAGTTTCAGAGTCCAGAGTGCTAACCATTACACAATGGAACAATGAGACAGTTTCAAAACTGATTAAGAGGACATTTTCAATAATTAATACATTGTACATTGTCATCTTTTTAGTGGTTATCCATAGTACAAGATGCAGACTGAATATCCTGTCCAAACACTATTAGTACAAATCTTTCTTCTTACTGAATGAAGAGAAAGTAGCTGTATATCTATTCTAACTATTCTGCATATACAGATACAAAATGGTCCTTCCTTTGTATTCCTCTTTTTTCCTCAATAATTTCATTGAAGAGCAAATGGTAATGAGAAAGTTTTGAATCAAATTAGAACAGATTCAATAATGAATACATTGCATTTTATTTTCTTAGTGGTTATTTGTTGTACAAGGTGCATACACGATATTCTATTTACAAACACTATCAGAGCAGATCCATCTATTCATTAAATTAAGAGAATGTAGTTGTATACCTATCTTTTTTTAAAGCTTATTTATTGTACAGTTTCAATAAATAATACTTTTTACATTGTTATCTTTCTTGTGGTTACCCATAGTACAAGAAGCAGACAGGATATCCTGTCCAGACACTATTAGTACAAATCTTTCTTCTCATGGAATTATGCAAAAGTAGCTACATATTTATCCTAAATGTTCTGTATATACAAATACAGAATGGTCTTCCCTCTGTATCCCCCTTTTTTTTGTTTAGTCCTGTCAGAGATGGGATTCTATTATCATTCAATTATTATAGGTGCTTGAATTCAGTGAAACACTCCAACACAGTTCAGCAATCCACAATAGTAGTGGGTTATTCACAGAAGTTGTTGACTACAGCCATTTACAGCTAAGCATATTATTATGACTTTATTTTATATACCTAATTTTTATACTTTTCTGCTGGATGGTTAAGACCAAGATAAAGCAAGACCGATATAACAAGAAATGTAACTTTTGTATCTGATGAGGTCAGCCAATTCCCCTTAGGGTTTATCCTGTAACCCTGTACCTCACTTTGTAGATCCTCTGTGAGTGTCATCCATGTGGATGAGTCATGGTCATTGTTTGACCGATTTGCTCTCTGTGAAAGCATGTGAGAAAGTTTTCTCTCCATGTGATTCTCCTTAGGCACACTATACATCATCAATCCCATTCCTCTGTCGCTCTGTAATTTTCTTGATCAGAAAATTTGGGGAACAATTGACTTCCATAATATTACTGTACAAGTTCTCCTATGTCCTGAGTCTTCACTGACCTTGAAAGGCTAGGGCCAAAATGTTGGCTGACCTTGTATCCCTTCCATCTCTCCAATTTTTGATCTAGAAACTTATGTTGTTAACCATCCAGAAGAGAAGTTGATTATTACCCTGCAACATATGCAGTTCGGTTTACCCGGTCTGTCTAAACATTAAACATCTTAGGCGTAACATGGAACAGATATTTTCCATCAAGTATTGACATATTGAATTTTAAGCCCTTAGAGAATATGAAGACAAAAAATTGAAAAAAATAGTACTATACTCATATAATTACATAGAAATTTAGAAATCTAACCCTATATAGCATTGTAGCAGGACAGTCCTGTGGCTTTTTTCTTGTGTCTTTTTAATTTATTTCTCATTTAAAACAAACAAACAAATGAACTTATGCTTGAAAGACAGTATGGTAATAATTGATATGACAAGAAGTACATATTTAGAAGACCAGAATGACAGGCATTCCAAGAGTGACCCTTCTATTACACATTGCTATCTTCAGTGCACTTGCTTGTTTCACAGATATCAGCATGTATAGCTAGTCAGAATGAAAACCCTACCAATTAACTGCTAGTTTCAAAAACCTGCTCATGTTTCTCAGGATCATTGCCTTGCCCATATTGTACATATAAATGTATGGCTTTGCCCCTGTCTTGTTTCCAAGATTTTCTTCTTGCCCTATCCTAGTTGTCCAATCTGCAATTTCTCTCTTTCCTTTTAATTGTGCTATACCTTTCTATTTTGTATTTCTTCTTTTGAGTTCTTATACTAGGGAGAATAAACAATGTTTACACATGTGGGATTGGTTCATTCACTTATGAATATATCTTCAAGTGGCATCGACTTAAATATAAGTGCTTCATGTTTATCATTCTTTATAGCTGAGTAATACTCCTTTGTATAAAAATACCACATTTTTTCAACCATTCCTCATATGATGGACATCTTGGTTGTTTCCAAGATTTGGTTATAAATTGTGCTGCTCTATATCACTATAACATGATATTTTCAGTTCCTCTTGGAAAATTACAACTAGGGGGATAGCTGGCTTGAATGGGGTTTCCAGTTCTATTTTGTTAAGGAGTCTCCACACTGATCTCCACAATGGTTGCACCAGTCTACATTCCCAACAGTAGTGGAGAAGGGTTCCCTTTTACCCACAGCCTCTCCAACATTTGTTGTTGGTTGATTTCTTTATGATGGCCATTCTTTCTGGGGTGAGATGGTATCTCAGTGTTGTTCTAATTTGCATTTCACAGATGGCTAGCGATGTGGAGCATGACTACATATATTTATTTGCTTCTTTACTGTTGTTCTCTGAGAAGTGTGTGTTCATCTCTGATGCCTATTTCTGGATTGGGTCTTTAAATTTAGGGTCCCTAATGTTTTTCAGTTCTTTGTAAATTCTAGAGAGCAGACCTTTGTCTGAGTGCTTACCAGTTAAGAATTTTTCGAAACCTGTTGGTGGTCTTTTCACTTTCTTGGAAATTTTTTTCATGTGCAAAAACTTCTCAATAAGAGGTGGTCCCAGTTAATTCTTTCAAGTATTACCTGCGTGATTTGATTTTTGTTCATGAACTCTTTGCCTACTCCTATGTCTTCAAGAGTTCCTCCTACTTTGTCTTCCAGGAAATTTAGTGTTTCTGTTTTAATGTTTAGATTTTTAACTCATTTGACTTTAGCTTAATGCATGGTGATAGACCTGAGTCAAGTTTTAGTTTTCGGCATGTAGAGAGCCAGTTTTTCCATCACCATTTGTTAAAGAATCTATTTTTCTTCCAGTAAGAGTGTTTGGCCCCTTTGTCGAAAATTAGGTGGCTGAGTATGTTTGTAGATGCCTCTGCACTATCTAATCTTTTCCATTGATCCTCAGGTCTATTTCATTGCCAATAACATGCTGATTTTATCACAGTAGCTTTGTAGTGTAATTTCATGTCAGGAATTGTGATGTCTGCTGCCCTGTCTTTGTTTTCCCGGATTGCCTTTGCTATTGCAGGTCTTTTCTGGTTCCAAATAAATTTTAAGTGCAATTTCTCTAGGTCTGGGAGGTATGTTGGTGGCAGTTTGATAGGGATTGTGTTAAATCTGTACAACAGTTTTGAGAGAATGGCCATCTTCACGATGATGGTTCTTCCTATCCAGGAGCAGGGATTATCTTTCCACTTTCTCAAATCCTCTAAGATCTCTCTTGTTCAGAGTAGTGTAATTTTCCTTGGAGGTCTTTGAGTTCTTTAGTTAGCTGAGTTCCATGGTATTTCATTTTCTATTATTGTGGAAAATGAAGTACCTTGGAACTATTTACTATTGTAAAAGGTATTGTTTCTCTAATTTCCCTCCTACTGTATTTGTTATCTGTGTAGAGGAATGCTATTGACTTTTGGGTATTGACTTTATATCCTGCTATCCTACTGAATTTGTGCATCAATTATAGTAACTTCTTGATATAGTTTTTTGTATCTTCCAAGTAAAGTGTCATGTCATCTTCAAATAATGATAATTTGACTTCTTGTTTACCTGTTCTTATTCCTTTTATTTCTTCCTCTTTTCTAATGGCTCTAGCTAGTGATTTCAGAACTATATCAAATGAGAGCGGTCGTACCCCTGTATGACCCTGTCTTGTACCAGATCTAAGAGTAAAAGATTATAGTTTGTCCCCTTTTAGAATTATGTGAGCCATTTATTTTTCATAGATGGCTTTTATCAAATTGAAGTAGAGGCCATCTATTCCAATTTACTGTAGGACTTTGAGCATGAATGTGTCTTGGATTTTGTCAAAAGCCTTTCCTGCATCAGTTGAGATGATCGTGCGGTTTTTAGATTTCTCTCTATTGATATAGTGTATTACATTAATAGATTTCCAAATATTGAACCATCCTTGCATCCCTGGGATGAATCCTACCTGATCATGGTGTATGATCCTCTTGATGATTTACTATATTCTATTTTCTAGGATTTTATTGAGGATTTTTGCATCTATGTTTATGAGGGAGATTGGGCTGTAGTTCTCTTTTTTACTTGCATGTTTCCCTGTTTTGGTATCAGTGTATTACTTGCCTTCAGGAATGATTTTGGGAGGATTGCTTTCTTTTCAATTTCATTGAAGAGTTTGAGGAGTATAGGGTATGTATCTTTCATAAGTTTCTTGTAGAATTCAGCTGTGAATCCATCAGGACCTGGACTTTTCTTTATCAGCAAGATTTCTATTACATTTCATATTTCAATGGCTATATTTGGTTATTGAGAGCATTTGTACCTTCCACAGAATCTGTCCATTTCATCTGTGTCTTCTATTCAGTGACCATAAAGATTCTCAATGTAAGTAGTGATTATCTTCTGAATTTCCACTGGGTCTGTGATGATTACACACTTTTCATTCCTTATTGCTTGGATTTGATTTTTTTTTTTCTTTCCTTTTTTAGATGAGGTTAGCTAGGGACTTACCTATTTTATTTAATCTTTGAAAGAAAGAGCTTTTTGACTTGTTAATTCTTTGAATTGTTTTCTTGGTCTCAATTGAATTAATTTCTGCTCTTATCATTATGATTTCTTTCCATCTTTGGGCTCCGGGTTTGTTTTGCCATTCCTTTTCTAGATGTTAGAGGTGCAGCATTAGGGTGTTTATTTGTTCCCTTTCTGTCTTCCTAATGTTTGAGTTTCCAGCTATAAATTTCCCTCTAAGAGCTGCTTTTACTGCATCCAATAAATTCTGGTAAATTTGTGTTTGAATTTTCATTGAATTGTAGATATTGTTGAATTTTTTGTTTAATTTCGTCTGTGACCCATTTGATTGCTCAGTAGGGTGTTGTCTAATTTCCATGTATTTAGGTTTTTTTTTCTGCTTTCTTTTGTCATTTATTTCGAGTTTCATTGCACTGTGGTCAGATAATATGCATGGGATAATTTCTGTTTTCTTGCATATATTTAAGCACTGTCTATGGAACAGTCTATGATCTATTTTAGAAAATGACCCATGTACAGCTGAAAAAAATGTATATTCAGCTGTGGTTGGGTGGAACACTCTTTATATGTGCACCAAATCCATTTGTTCCAAACTGTGTTTCAGTTTTGCTACTTCTTTCTGAATTTTTTGTCTGCTTGACCTATCTTTTTGGGTAAGGGGGTTTAAGGGGTCTTGTGAAGTTGGTGGTATTAGACATTAGATTTTTCATGTCCATTAAGATTTGCCTTATATAGCTGAGTGCTTCCTTGTTTGGTGCATGCACATTTATTACTATTACCTCTTTCTCTTGAATTTTTCCCTTAACCAGTATATATTGTGGTTTTTCTTATTTCATTTGATCATTCTTTGTTTGAAGTTGAAACTGTCTGATAATAGGATTTCTGCCCCTACTTTTTTCTGAGGTGCTGGGGCATGTGGTATTGTTTTCCATTATTTGACTTTAAGCTTATGAATTTCTTTCTGAGTTGTGTGTTTGTTTTATGCAGGATAATGTTGGATTTTGTTTCCTAATCCATTGTTCCAGTCTATTTCTCTTAATTGGCTAATTGGGTCTATTTACATTGATGGTTATAATTGATATGTGTTGATTTATGATTGACATGTTACTTACCTGCTGTTGTTTACCCTTTTTGTTCTGTTTTTAATTGTTTGCCCTTCTTAGTGGTTTCCTTCTGTTTGTGTTCATGGAATTCTGATCATTTTGGTCCTTCTCTAGAACATCTTTCAACAGTCTGTGTTGGGATGGCTTTGTTATCATGAAATTCTTTAGTTGTTCTTTGTCATGGAAGTATTTCACTTCTCCATCAAACTGGAAAGAGAGTTTTGCAGGGTATAGTAGTCTGTGCTGGAATTTGTCTTCATAGAGGATTTGAAGTACTCTGCTCCATGCTTCCTACCTACATGGTTTGTGAAGAGAAGTAGGCTGTAATTGTGATGTGTTTTCCTTTGAATGTGATCTGTTTCTTTTTTTTCTAGAGGCTTTCAGTATATTATTCTTGTGCTGAATTTCTGGGATCTTGACTATTGTATGTCTCGGTGTGTTTTTAATTGGGTTGAAGTTATTGGTGTTCTTTATGCTTTGGTTACCTGAATGTCAGATTGTTTCCTCATATTTGGGAAGTTTTCTGCTTTTACCTCTGCCCATATTCTTTTTATGTCGTTTGTATCTTTCTCATATGTCATCTTTCTCAGTGTTGCCTATTCATTTCACATTCATCTTTGCATCGTCTTTTGGATGATGAATTAATTTTTCCTTCTTTGTAGTTGTTTTTATGAGATGATTTCTTACCTTTTCACTAGCTGCTATGATGTCTTGAAGATCTGAAACTATCTTCAGTTTCACTGAAATTGGTTTAGAAGCTTGTGATTGAGATTTTAATTTCCTCTATATATGTTTGACTCTGCTTCATGTGATCTATTTCTTTCTTGTATTGCTCATTCAAAGAATCTGTCCTTTTTGTAATTTGGTCTAATTTTTTATTAATGCCATCTTTAGAAGCAGTTATCAATTCGGTTACTACAGAGATTATCTCTGACTGATTTTCCTCCTTATGTTTCTGCATTTGATTGTTTACTGCAGATGGTATTAATTCAGAGATTTCTTTTTTTATTTCAGGGGTTATTTCTGATCTGAGTTCCTCTATATTTTTCTACTATTGTTTCTTTACTTCAGACCCTGTTGATTTAGCCTTTTCAGCTGTGTGATTCCCAGTTTATTCTGTCCTAGTGTCCTCCGCACTTGTTGTTCATGGACTTGGTGTCTGAGATTGCATTTTGTTCCTTCTCTTTGTTATTTTTCGTGGCAGTGTCCTCTGACCTTTGGAGTAGAGCTTTGGTGCAGTTATAATCTTAGCACCTACTGATATTTGGGTGAAGATCTACAAAGTTGCAATTCATCCAGTTACGCCTGTCTTAGGTCTGGCCTCTGCTCAGCTCCTTCCTGCTGCATCCCTTGGGAGTGATCCTCTTTTGCTAGTCTGGCAAGATGTTCTCATCCTGGATTAGCTGGGTGGTTCTGGCCCCTAGTCTCTCTGCAGGGACTTCAGCTGTGGTGTTTCACCCCAGGCCTATATGTCAGGCCTCGGCTGGGTCTGGTGGAGAGAAGCAGGTGCAGGGGATTGGTGAAGATCTCCTACACACTTATAGGACCTGGGCTTGGTCTGGGTCCTGAGGGGTGGTGAGGTCCAGAGATTGCAGCAGAAGATCTCACTCACACACCACTTGCCTGGGCTGGATCCAGAGAGGTCCAGTGGGTGCAGTGGAGCACGGAAGCACTCTTACACACTCACTGGGCCTGGGCTGGGGCTGGCTCCAGAGAAGTAGGGTGTCCCTAGTAAGTGGAGGAAAGCCTCACTCACGCTGCTGCCTGAGCTGGATCCAGTAGGGTGGAGGGGTCCTGAGAGTGTAGAGAAAGGTCTCACTCACAGCACAAGCCTGGGCTGGATCCCCGAAATACCTCTGCTATTTGTCAAGGACTCAAAACTATTTGATAACACTGCCAAGTTGGTAGTAGTTTTTGTGCTGGTTTTGAACTGATCTTGTCCTTTAGATATGAAAGCCTAGGGCCGCCCCCGCCCAGCCCCTGAGACCGGCCAGAGACAGCGCGGCCGACTCCGCCATCCTGCTCCATCCCACCCGCGCCCGCCCAGCCCCTGAGACCAGCCAGAGACAGCGCGGCCCACTCCGCCATCCTGCGCCACCCCGCCCCCACCAGCACAGCCCCTGAGACCGGGCAGAGACAGCACGGCTGACTCCGCCA
>PVKA01054055.1:0-10944 GCA_004027165.1 Ctenomys sociabilis | reverse complement strand
CATCCACTAGGTAAATAATTATTGAATTTTTGATATAATTCAGCTATAAAAAAACCTGTAAATATAATATCATGTATGCACCTTGTACAATACCAAAACGTTATGAAAACAGTTTGCAATGTATTAATTCATTGACTCTGTATGGTTAAGGTGTTTTGAAACTGTCTGATTGACATTTGTATTTTAATAAAATAAAAATGAATGAAAAAAAGAAGTAATGCCATATTAACATGCTGAGCTGTAAAAGGGTCAAGTCAACAACTTTTGACATTTGCCAGTTGTGCTGATAACTCACAACTATTATAGACTATTGGACTATATTGGGTTATTTTGCTGAATTCAAGTACCTGGAATTTTTAGACTGATTTCAAGTATGAAAAGGTCCTTTGAAGACTTCTCCAAATACAGCTTCTCTAACTGCAGTTGAATGCCCATCTCTGAAAAACAAAACAAGAAAGGAGCATATGTTGGGAGCCATGAAGGTAGGAAATTGATCCAATATACATAGGGACTTGGGAGTGCCTAAAGCAAACAATCTACCTCACTCCTGAGGTGGAACATCCTGTCTGGTTACGTTAGCTATCAGCTGCTCGGCAACCTAGTGGCATGTGTTACTAACCTCACAAAAGTGTAAATAAAGAACAGCGTTGTGATAAAAAAAGGTGGGGGGATAAAAAATATGTATGTATACACAAGAGAGTTGGGATAGATGTACAGCTACCTTTTCTTAGTTCACTGAGAATAAAAGTTTGTACTAATATTGTTTAGACAAGATATCGTGTCTACATCTTGTCCTCAAAAAATTATTATGAAGACAACAATATACAATATGTTAATTACTATAGACATCCTACTAACCTGTTTTAAAACTGTTTCATTGCTATTTTGTCTTTTTTCTCATTAAAATGAATAGCAATTTTTAAAAAATAAAAAAATTTTAAAAGTCTTAGGTCTGCAGAAATTTACATAAAAATCGTTCACAGCATGGTCACTATGAAGGAGCAACATAGCCCAAAAGGCAACCACTTGCAGGCAGAAGGTCCCACTCACTGCTCAATGGCTATGAATTTCATAATACAGTGCTTATAAAATCCATTTTAATAAATGAACTTATATTTCCAGGTGTATGCATAAAATGTTCCAACATTTCTCTATTTTTTCTTTCTGCATGTCCCACTGCTATCCTTTCTGATGCTATTTAGCCCATTATTTATACTCTTCCAAGATTCCACAGTATTTGAAAGCATGGAAATCTACTGGGATTTATTCACTAATAGAAAGTTCTCATTACATTTTTAGATGCATTACAGCATTTGCTTTTTATTTCATCTGCTTTAATCTCCTTCCTAAAAAACACTTTTTAGAATTCACATCACCCTTCAAGTCAAGACCTGCTCTGCATCTAGAGAACCTCAGATTACGTCACTCCCACGAAGTGATGAGGAATGTTTGTGGACTTTGATCTTAACTTTTTTGGCAACAAGGACCCTTTGGCAAAACCAGTGAGAACTGTGGACTCCTGCCTATGCCACAGAGACACACACAGAGACGCATATAACATGCTCCAATGAGTTTCCTGGAGCCTCTGAAAGCCTTGCTGATTCTGGCTCAGTGCTGCAGAACCAGCCTCAGCTCTCAGCACATGCATACTGAGGGAGTCTGCGACTGGGAATAGGACCCCTGTGTGACAATCCACAACCCCCCGCGGTGTGCCCCAGACGGTGCTCCATTGGTGGGATGCCCGTCTGGGTTGGGCCACAGTGCTCTTCCAAGGTAAGTTCTCCTGGCCACTTAACACCTGTTTACTCCAGTCACAGATAGGTGAAAAATATAAAGCCAAGTTCTCTGTGACAACAGTAAATTTGACCGTGCTACAGCAATGATACTCCGCGCCACACCTGCTGCCTGCCCTGCACCAGGAGAGCAAAGCCGTGTGCGTGCGCGGCCACACCCAGGCTCTCTGGGTCCACCACGAGCCATCCTGCTGCCTGCTGGGGTCACGCACTGTTCATGAAATCTACTCACAAATGTCAACACTCGGCGCGGCTTGCGGACAGAGATCTGCTCAAAACCCCAAGCGCAAGCATCACTGACGTCAGCATTTGAAAACCAACTTGATCACACTCAGCAAAGCCCTTAGCAATGTATACTTGGACCAGGCAATTTCCAGTTTAGCATTGTATTTTAAGCAAATGATAACACACTGTGCAAAGATTAACTGGAGGAATGAGTTATAGGCAGTTTCTGTGAGCAAATAATGAGAAATAAAATTGTCAAGTAACAGAAAAGTGGTTAGTTATGCATGGCATTTATATTAAATATAACGCTCTGCATATGATAAAGGAGATTTAGCATATTGATGCAATTTTCGCTCAACAGAGCTAAAAACCAGGTTCTGCAGTTGTATCTTTAAGAGGTTTCTTTTGTAGCACTGTTGTCCGATTCTTATCCATCCTAGCCCTTCTTAAAATTTTTAAAAATCTGTTTGCTTGTTTATTTGGTACAGGGTCTCATTACACAGCTTGGACTCATAGTGATCCTCCTGTCTCAGCCTCCCCACCCCTGGGATTATAGACATGCCACCACACCCAGTTTTGGTAGCTGGCACGGCATGCCTGGGGTTCCAGGGCTGGCACAGCATGCAGTACCAGGGATCAAACTTGGATCCTTGTGCTCACTAGGCAAGCACTTAGACTGCCAAGCTGCCTCCCTAGCACAGCCCTTTTCTACTGAACTGACACTTAGCTTATTCTTGGATACAGGAATGATTTGGTCTCACCAGCTGTCTGAATGCAACCAGGCCCACATCAGTCATTCTTCTGTGCTCATCTGAAAACAGTGTGTGGTTCTCAAGTGGCCACCTCCGGGCTTCTGCCAGCAGTTGCGAGAAGGAATACGTGGTCTCCACATCCAGGAGACAGCAGGCGCACAGACTGATGGACCAGGCAGCCTCTCACTGCCATGAAGACCAGCCTCAGCCTAAAACAGAATTGAGAAAAACAGAGATCCAGAAGTGGATCAGAAGATCAAACAGTGCCTGAAGCTCGGGCTCCTCTGCATGTTTTCAGCTACAGACTAATAACTCTCATTAGTTAAATATTCCAACAAAAGCTCTGCTTTCCACATTTGTGACCCAAATCATTCTGATACAAACACCAATTATGTTAAAATGTAGCCTTGCATATCAGAAAGTTACATAACAAAATGCCAATAACAGTTGGCTCTTGGAAGTGTATTTACCATTCTCTCTGATTTATGGTTTTCTATATAGATTTTCTATAATGAATATGTATATTTCAGAAAAATACAAATATGATGATTATTAGAGTCATCATAAAAATCATTAACTAAGCCAAAACCTTCAGATGTTTAATTCCAGATGGTGATAAACCAAAAGAAGTAACTCAAGTGGAAGCTAGTTTGTTACTGTCTATCTTTTTACTTTTCAGAGCCAGAAATACAAAAAGTTCTTAATCATAAAAATCTTATTAATGTCTTCAAAAAATTTTATTAAAATTTTCAAATATTATTAGTTCAAGAGCCACAGACACTGGCACCTGGGTCAGTTATAACTGGCTTCAAGGGCAGCGATGCTAAGGTAGGGAGGCTGTGTGTGGTGTGGTAGAAGAATGGGTTCGGATGTCCCACCTGTCATTTCCTGGCAACTACTCAAGTCCTCTGAACTTTAGCAATTTCAGCTCAGAAACTATGCAGTTGGACTAAATGTTATCTCCTACTCTTCCACTTCTGAAATCTTAAGCTTTTATGGATGGCTCTCAATTATGCTTTATTTACTGAGCATAACTCATATTCATCATCTGCTTTGGAAGTTTTAAGTAGGTTGCAACAGGCATGGTGACAGTGATTGGTGGAGATGGAGAAATTGCCCACAGGGCTGGTGAAAACTTTGTGAAGTTCCATACAGATTCAGTAGGAAAACGTGCTAACATTGCACTGAGGCAGGTGAGTCTTTGTTGACAGGATCATGTCACATGGTCACATGCATGTGTGTTTCACTGTCCCTGATTGTTTCATTATTATTGTTGGGGAGCAGGTGTGCCAGATCTTTTCCCAGTGAAATAATGCAGGAAAACTTGCATCAGAGTGTGCTTGTTCCTTTTCCTTATTTCTTTAATGGCTCATGGTCTTTGGTTGCTGTTGACTAGATAAGAGCTTGGCTAACTAAAAGAAAAAAAATAGTGGTTGTGAATTCAGAAGTAAATTTCTTGCATGAAGGGAGCTGTGAATGACAACCTGTAGCTGGTTGGTAAGTGCTCTCATAGTGACCATGAGGACGGGCTAGGGTACCTGTGAGGTGTGTGTTTGCAGCCGTGTTGACATCTTGCTTTTGCTAAGTGCATCCACAGTATAGAACTCCAGCAGAGCCCTGCAAATACAGATCAGAGTCCAGGAGAAAGTTCAGAAGAGCTGGAGCCAGGTGACATCCATCACTACCACAGCAACTCCAAGGTCACAGAGAGCAGAGCAAAAGAGCAAGCGCTTGCCAGGTGAAAGCTGCACGCTGCTTCCGCAATGTGCCTGCTCTTCAGGAGCGCAGAGGTCATGGGTAAACTCTGCCCCCAAGGACTCCTCTGACTGAACAACCAAACAAATGAACTGCACTCCCTTATCAGAGGGTTACTAAGTCCTTTTAAAGCAAGATTCAGTATTTTCTGTAAGAATAAAGTAACAATATGCTCAGTGTAGATAAGTTGGAAGACAGAAAAAAACAAAACAAAATTCATTACTATCCTACATACTAGAGATAACTTCCAATAACATTATGGAATATTTTGTATAATATATTTTCAATCCATACTTCATGGCTTTTTTACATAATTGAGAGTATATTGAATGCTTTTGACTACATTATCAAATACTGCTCAAAAACAGTTTTATGCCTGAACAATATTCTATAATATGCTCCACTATAATTTACATAACCATTCCTCCATTGTTAGAAATTTAGAGAGATTTTTTTTCCCTGCTTGTGGACGATACTGCAGTGAAAAAGTCATGAATAAAACTCTGCCTGCCTTTCCGCTTAATCCTTTCAAAGAGATTTCTAAAGCTGGAAATAATTGGTTGAGGGACATGAATATTTTTTTTCCTTCTTGAGTCATATTGTTATCCAGAAAACTTAAAGTTATTTAAATGTCTTCTGATTCTACCTAAGAGTTCTCTTTTCAAATCTCTATTAGAACTTGCATAGTCCTCTAAAAATTCGTGTTAAGGCAAGGATAGATACATATGTTAATATTCATTTTTCTAACTATTAGCACTAGAATATTTCACATAGCTGTTAGTTATTAGTGAAAAGTTTTTTTTTTTCTTTTATGTATCTCCTCCTTGTCTGTCATATACTACACAACTTGAGATCAACCCAGGGACACTCTACCACTAGCCCACATTTCCAGCCCCCTTTTCCAAATTTTAGTGGGAAGTAGCATCCCACTAAGTTCTCAAGTGGGGCTTGAGAACTTCTACCTCAGCTTCCCTAAGTGCTTGGATTACACGTTTGCATTACAATTCCCAAATCTTAATGTCTGTTGTTCAAATGTCATTCTGTAATTGTCTATATTGATTTCTGGAGATTCTCTAGACAGGGTTTTAACTCTTTATTGTATTAGTTACAAGCACTTTTATAGTTATAAATTTTAAGTTTCATATAGGCAACTGTATAAAAATTTGAGGTGAGTTCTTTCACTACTTTTCTTGCTGTTTTGGTCTTAGCAATTCTTTCTCAACTACTGAGATGATAATTGCCTTTTGGGGGGAGGGATATTTGTTCCAATATTTGCATTCAATTTTAAACAACATGAAGTGAGATGTACTTTATGTTCTAAAGATTGCAAATTCATTTTCCAAACATCTAACAAATGCTAAGCAGGACTTATACATAATTATTTCCCCCATTTATATTTGATATCCTTAAATTATTTATCAGTCTTTTACAAACAGCAAAGTTGTTTCTAAGGTAGTTCACTAGTCTATGTCCCTATTCTCTGTCAGTAGCATATTTTTAATGTTGGTTCATACCTTTAATGTCATCTCCTATTGTTCCTTATTTAACAGAAAATAAGAACTTTCCAGTCCTGTTTGCTCTTCTAATTAAGTATGAGAATAATTTTATGCAGTTCTTCTCTAAATCCAATTATCAGTTAAATTGGGAGCACAAGTTTTATTTGTAATTTATTTTAGCTGCAATTTTCTCTTTTGATGCTATTTTTCCAGGGGTTGACTCAGGATTATGTATGATAAAAGTGGAAAGTTTAGATTTAATAACTTCTTTTCAATAAAAAATAAACAGTTCTAAAACATTGTGATTACCTTTTGCTTTGAGAGAATAGCCTGGCTATTCCCTTTCAAGACATTTTTATGCATATGTTCTCCGTATATGTTTTAACTTTTCTGCATTCATTGATAGTCTCAAAATTTCAATTTCTTGAGAAAATCTGACCGTTTATATTTTTCCAGAACTGCTCATCTTAAATTTTGAAATTCATTGCCATATAATGGGACAAGGCGCCCTCACATTGGAATCTACTCCGTTCAAAGAATCTTTTAATGTATTTGGTACAGGGTTTCACTATGCAGCTCAGAATCTAGTGATCTCCCTGTTCCCAGCCTCCCTAGTGCTAGGATTACAGGCCTGTGCCACCACACCTGGACTCAAATCACAGGCCCAGTGCACCCCTAGGGCGGGGCCAGCGCTGCATGTGGTACTGCGGATGGAGCCCTGATTCCTGCGCTTGCCTAGCAGGGGCTTAGTCCACTGAGCTATTTTGCCGGCCCAGTTGAAAGATTTTGTAATGTATTGCCTTATTCCTTCCACAAGGATATTTTCTAGATATTCAACAATCTGGCTATCAAGTTGTTAAATACTTTTCTCCTGCCTTGTCCCGAAATGATGACCCTGTTCCTGCCAAATGTGTTTACTCTTTCTTTTGCAAACTGATGACTGTACTTTACAATCCTTAGAGCTTTTGTTTTCTTTGTCTGAAGGGAAAAAATCCCTGTCCATCATCAGAATTCTGGCCATCGCTCAAGACTCTACTACACAGCTCCCCCTTTCCAAGGCCATTCTTGATGCTCAGAGAAAGCAGCTATGGAGTCTGCCAAAAATGTATTCACTTTAGTAGTCCGTCATACTAGCACATGCCTGGAGGCTCCTGGCCACCACTTTGAGCATGTCTTGTCATTGTAGAGGCCACAGGAAGCTTGTATTAATCTCATGATGCCTCAATAAATCTAGTATTAAAATATTTGTACAAGTTTTTCTCTTCCTGATGCATACTGTCTTTGGCAGGCTCTGCATTATTAGCATACTACCTAGGGGTCTGGGAGACTTTGGTGAAATGGCCTGAACACATGGCACTCTACTGCTGCAGCTTGTCAGGTAGGAAACATTAAACCTTGCCTTGAAAAATTTCTAGTAGGAGACCTGAAACAGATTCTTAGCAATTTAGAGGGCAGTGTTGGGAGTGGGCTGGCATTTCCTTTAAGAGCTCTTTCTTGGGGCAGGGGAGATCACTCAGTAGAATAAGCGCTTCCCTGGCAAGGGCAAGGACCTAAGTTCAACCTCTGGTTCTGGAAAAAAAAAAAAAAAAAAAAAAGGCTCTTAGTCTTGTACTGGTTGCAGTTCTGATCCTCATGGCCTGAGTAGCTGAGACTCAGATGGGATTCAATGTGAGCTGCTATGCTGGGTGAAGCAGAGTTTGGATCTTCCTATAGGGAAGTTGAAGATTATTCTCTATCCTTTCTACAACTACTGAGCAGACATAGTATAGGCCTAGAGCTTCCAGAGCCCCACCTTTTTCATGGAGGGAAAGAAAGCCTGTCTATAAGATAATTAATAACATCAGTGGAGACAGAGCAGGGCTCTGGAATATTCTGAGCCTCAGAATTTGGCTATACCTGATCCAGTCCCACCCAGGTTTGTTCTTCTAATGTGAGATGATACATTATAATCATATTGCTATTTAAGCAAGTTTGGGCATTGATGACTTAGAAATAAAAGAACCTACCTAAGGTCAATGGAAGATGTGACCAGAATGGTCATTAAGAGGCAGGTCTAGAAGGGTTGAGGTCCAGCAGGTGAATTAGACTGATCCTTAGACCAGGATAATTGACTTTAGGATTGGGAGAGAGACACAGGTCACTAAGCTATGTGGGGGAATCACTGCACCATGAGTCCACTCTTTATGGGCCCTTGAGCTGCTGAGTTGAGACTTTATGCTACTTCTGAAAGTGCCCTGCATAGAGAAGCCACAGAGAGATGTGCTTGTGCGCTCACAGATGTCCCTACAGGAAGAAACTAGGGGTGCCCAGGGGTCAGAGTTACTCAGGGATGGGGGAGACACATCTGGTTGAAGGAGGTGCAGATCTGGTTGCAGGCAGGGAAGATGACAGCAGCTGAGAGGGAAAAGAGTTTCTTTCCTCAGAGAAATACAGCTGGTGGTGGGCTAACTGAATATTGGCAAGGGGACACTTATGGTTTTCCTACAAGTAGAATCCCACTGGCTCGTGCAACAAATATGCTGAGGCTCATTGTGCTGGAAACTTAAGAATTGTCAAAACATGGCTGTGGAGATGTGGTGTGCTAATTGTCCAGTGCCCCCTACTCTCAGGATAGTTAGATAACAGCTTGATGAATTTTCTTTTTCTTTTTTGTATTTAGGATAGGGTGTACAGGGTCTCACTGCATAGATCAGACTTGTAGCAACCATCCTGTTTACAGCCTCCCAAGTGCTGGGATTACAGGCACACACCACCATGCCCAGTCTCAGTCTCCATCTCAGCACACCATTGGGCAGGGCTGGCACAGCAGGCCAGGGGATCAAACTCCTGGCCCCTGTGTCTGCCTAAGCAGGTGTTTTAATCCACTGAATTATTTGGCCAACCCCTGAATTGTCAGCATGACACAACATAGAGTGTAGGACAGTATGATCCTGCTGACCATAAGATAAAGAGATTGTTTTGTAAAAGTAAATTTACAGCACAGAATGGTAGAGCTTACTCATCGGACACCAGGCTTCTGCTGTCAGAGGAGGAACAGGTGCCCCTGTTCTCCATGGAGCATGTCTTGAGGATGTAGCAGCAAGTATTCAAATCCCAGGAGATCTCCTGAGGCTGCCACAGTGTGTGGGCCATAGATCACATCCGTCTCCAGGACCAAACCCTTCCTGCACCTCTCCTACCTCTTACAAGTACATCTTGCCGAGTATTTCAGACTTACAAGTGCTGCTTCCCTCGTTCGTTCATTCCTTTCTCAAAATTTCTTTTGCTGTTGCTGCTGCACCTTAATCTCCAGCTTATTCCCCTATCCAGGTCATTGTCTCTATTTCTGGTGAAGGCTTCTGTCAAATGCAAACATGAACATGTCACGAGTTCTGCTTGAAATCATCACTGGGTCCGCTCAGCCCGCAGAGCAGCATCCACCCAGTGGAGTGCCATGCCCTTCACCTCTGGGCTTTGGTGCCTGTGCTTCTCTCCTGCTCTTGCCTCTTCCTTCCTCCCTGCTATTCCTTACCAGTCTTCTCTGTGTGCAGCTCCTCGAGCCTCCCAGTGCTCTCTGCTTCCAGCCCATCACTGGGTCCTCAGTGCAGTGGGCGTTAGGCAGGAGACCACCAGGGAGAGCGGCTGCACTGTGCTGATCTATGTGCTCCCTGTCTGCATTGTCCATGGCCCTCAATTGTCAGCATGACTGAACTGTCATTAGTACCTCATGCTTTCAAAAATAAACACAAAAGTAGCCACAAACTACTTCTTGCAAACAGTTTGTTCTACAGGATTCATCTGTAATCTCCTGTAGTTTCTAGATGGTTCTTATGAGCAACTTTGATGGTTGCAAAGTGATTCTTGGGCCCCAGGCCTCCATATTAACACGCTTCTTCTGAAGCAAGCCCATTTTCTTTCTCAGTTGCCTTTGAGTGATCTGCACCAGCTGATGAGCCCCTGCCAGGCTTTATTTCCTCTACTTAGATTACAATTTCAGCACAGAGTGTGGAATCCTCATCAGTCACTGTGGAGACGGCAGCACACTGCTTCTCTCCGCGTAGTCATTCTGCGGGCAAAAAATAATGCATTATTAACACAGCTTTATTATCAGGACCAAGTTTGGCAGGGAGCAACATTAGAGGATAATTGGAAGGACAGCTGATTTGTTAGCAAAACGTTGTCTTTTGGCTAATGAATCATTCCAATTTTTGCACTGACAGCTCAGTAACAAGCTTGAAGACTATTTTGCTTCAGACCATTAAACTTTGACAAACCAGTTATTAACTACAGCTAGAGCCAATGGTCTGTGGGGATTATTGCAATTATGAGCTATCTGTGTAATTTTTTTTAATCATTAGGTGAGACAAGGTGAGTCTGATGCTGGAAGCATGCATGACTGACAGTCACTTATTTGAAGCACACAGGGCAATGAGCAGCTTCAAGGAGGGATCATCAGTCAGCGAAGACTTTGCTGGGAAGCTGTAGCGAAAGCTGTAGAGGTCATAGCTCCCAGACTGAGGTCCTGTTCAGTGCAGAAAGGACAAAGTTCTACCTTAATTTCTACACTGGAAGCTGGAGGGCTTTTAAGAAGAAAATTGGAGGGGTGGAAAGAGAGCAAGCCAAATGGAGAAAAAGCAAAGCGGAAGTCCCACAGCCACGGGCCTGTTTTTGTGCTTTATTAGAGTACTGTTGCTCTCTGCATGCCCATTGTAAGGTGCTTTCTCTTTTCCTTTCTGCCCTATTATTTGTTTTTTTTTCCATTTATTTTTATTTTATTAAAATACAAATGTCAATCAGACAGTTTCAAGACACCTTAACCATACAGAGTCGATGAATTAATACATTGCAAACTGTTTTCATAACGTTTTGGTATTGTACAAGGTGCATACATGATATTATATTTACAGATATTATTTTAGCAGATATCTCTTATCAGTGAATTAA
>PVKA01054054.1:0-10944 GCA_004027165.1 Ctenomys sociabilis | reverse complement strand
GTGTTGGACTTTGTCAAAGGCTTTCTCTGCATCAATTGAGATGATCATGTGGTTTTTAGATTTCAGTCTATTAATATAGTGTATTACATTTATAGATTTTCGAATATTGAACCATCCTTGCATCCCTGGGATGAATCCTACCTGGTCATGGTGTATGATCTTCTTGATGATTTGCTGCATTCTATTTGCCAGGATTTTGCTGAGTATTTTTGCGTCTATGTTCATGAGGGAGATTGGCCTGTAGTTCTCCTTTTTGGTTACGTCTTTACCTGGTTTTGGAATGAGTATTATACTTGCCTCCAGAAATGATTTTGGGAGGACTTTTTCCTTTTCGACTTCGTGGAAGAGTTTGTGGAGTGTGGGGATTATATCTTCTATAAATTTCTTGTAGAATTCAGCTGTGAATCCATCAGGCCCTGGACTTTTCTTTGTCGGTAGGCTTTTTATTATGTTTCGAATTTCGTTGGCTGTTATCGGTTTATTGAGAGTTGTAATATCTTCTTGATTCAGTTTTGGTAGTTTGTACCTTTCGAGGAATCTGTCCATTTTTTCTGTGTCTTCTATTCTTTGAGTGTAAAGATTCTCGAAGTAACTATTAATTATCTTCTGAATTTCCAGTGGGTCTGTGGTGATTTCACCCTTTTCATTCCTTATCGCTTGTACTTGAATTTTCTTTTGCCTCTTTTTGATGAGGTTGGCAAGAGGCTTATCAACTTTATTTAGTTTTGCAAAGAACCAGCTTTTTGATTTGTGGATTCTTTGAACTGTGTTTTTCATCTCAATTGAGTTAATTTCTGCTCTAATCTTTATGATTTCTTCCCATCTTTGCACTCTGGGTTTTGTTTGTTCTTCTTTTTCTAGTTGTCGGAGGTGCAACATTAGGGTGCTAATTTGTTCCCTTTCCGTTTTCCTAATGTGTGAGTTTATAGCTATTATTTTCCCTCTAAGAACTGCTTTCGTTGCATCCCATAAATTCCGGTAAGTTGTACTTGAATTTTCATTGAATTGTAGATATTGCTGAATTTCTTGTTGAATTTCTTCTACGACCCATTGATTGCTGAGTAGGGTTTTGTTTAGTTTTCATGAATTTAGCGGGTTTTTCTGGTTTCTTTGTCATTTATTTCCAATTTCATTGCATTGTGGTCAGATAGTATGCATGGGATAATTTGTATTTTCTTGCATATACTTAGGCATGACCTCTGGACTAGTATGTGGTCTATTTTGGAAATTGACCCGTGTGCAGCTAAAAAAAATGTGTATTCAGCTGTGGTTGGGTGGAACACTCTGTATATGTCCACCAGGTCCATTTGTTCCAAGCTCTTGTTCAGTTCTGCTACTTCTTTGCTAATTTTTTGTCTGGTTGACCTATGTTTTTGAGATGAGGGTGTGTTAAAGTCTCCTGTTAAGATTGTGTTCTTAGACATGAAGTTTTTCATGTCCCTTAAGATTTGTCTTACATAGTTGGGTGCTCCTGTGTTTGGTGCATAGATCCTCCTGGTCTTTTGAAAGGAGCAGTTAATGCTTACATATTTTTGTTTTTGTTCTTAGTATTTTTTTTCTTTTTAATTTCTTATAATTTTGTTGTTGCTATTGTCTTTTTTTTTTCTTAAAAACAATCCTACACATTTATATTTGGTAACCTAAACAACTAATTTGAAGAGAACACCAGGCAATACAACAACCATTGTTGAATTCCTCTTACTTTGCTTAGTGAAATTTCCTATTGTTTCTAATGCAGTTTTTTCTATTATCATTTTGTATTCTTTTTAAAATAAAAATACTTAGCTTAACTAAATAAAATAAAAAAATAAAGTAGTAAACAGATAAGTCATATGAAAAGAAAATTATTTTTTTCCAGGCCATATTTCTCAGAAAATTTGGGACTCAGGACAATAACACGTACTTTACCATCTTAAATAAAACTCAGTATTTACTTGTTCCTTCATTTTATTAGCACTTCTTCTAGCCTGAATTAAGGTAATTAGGTAGATGATTAATAGAATATATATTAAAATATTAGTGTGACAAAGAAATTTCAATGAAGATGCATAACATCACATTTTCAAGAGTGAAAAGTAAGTGACAGCCAAAAGAATGCTTTTGATTATCTGATTCTTTCAGTGCCATTTAAAATGATCCTCCATTGCTACAGAGAGTTTGCAATAGACTAGAGATAAACATCAGGATAGTAGCATTAAGAGATTCCATGACAGAGAAGTCCAGATTCAGATGAACACTTCACCATTTACAAGTTCTGGTCATTTGGTCACAAGTTATGGTTACGTTGCTTTCCAAAATGTGCATGCTCTGTGAGATGATTATTTGAGGACCAAGTCAGTGTTTCCCTTCTTGTTTAGACAGAAAGATTATCCCTACCTGTGAGGCTTCTGTTCTTGCCATGAGAAGATTCTCCTGCTTTCTCAGTCATTCAATATAAATATTATTAATTTCTGTATTTCACATGTTACAAAGTAATATATGAATCTGCAATTCTTTTTTTTGTAAAAATATGATTTCTGTGAGAAATAATTTTAATATTTACTTATACACAACAAGAACTACTATGGTTCATTGTATATTTGTCCCCCCAAAACCCTCAGGAAGTCATTGCGGTGGAGTTCTACAGTTTGTGATTAATTCATGATCAAAGGCTGGGATTATGAGTCTGAGTACTGCTAGGATTATGGGTGTGAGTGCTACACCCAGCCTGAGGCAGGTATCCTGAGTATAATGTAAGACAGATTGAGAGACAGACTTGTTCTCCGTAGCCATTTGTTGCTGTTACCCCTCCCTTTATCTCTTGCTGATTCCATGCCTTCTAGCACCATGAACTGCTGCCTTCTGCCCTGTTCCATTCTGCCTTGGAGCCAGCTGAGTATGGAGTGAAACCTCCAGCAACTGTGAACTAAATAAACCTTTCCTTCTTTCACTTTGAGTGTCTGGTATTTGTCCCAGCAACAAGAGAAGAGTGAGACAAGAACACATAAATTATTAGTAGTAAAATGTCAGAACATACAGTAAGTTATAAGACTCAATTATTTAAAAATCATTATCTTCACACTGAATGAAAAGGACCTTGGAGAGATATTTATTTTAATCATATAACTTTGTGTTGTTGAATTGTTTCATATGTATTTATATTTCTTTCAAAAGTTTTATTTTCCAGAAAGGATCTGATATTGCATTGTTTTCCCTCAGAGGACTTTTCACAAGGATATCTTCTTTTTTTATTTTTCTTTTCATCCTCTGTCGTGCTTCCTCCAGGTTTGAAATGAAACATAGCTTTTCCATTGTTGAGTGAGCAGCTGTCAGAAGACAGTTCTTTTTGTTCAGTGGAGGTTGCTTATTCTTTCTGACCAGAAACTCAATATGCCATGCTACTTCACCATCTGAACAAGTTTTCCATTATCTCTGGCTGTGAGTTTGACAACTTCTTGACTTTCGTTTTGTTGTCAGTCAGAACATATTTACTTACCAGTGAGCCTACTGCCAGTCCTCACTTCCTGCCTTCTCTCTCAGTAATGCCACTGAAAGGCCTGGAAACAAGGGCTATGATCAAGCCTGCAGGATAATTACTCTGCCTACATTTGACTCAATGTGGTGCTTGCTAGGAAGTTTCTCAAGTTTTCTGATAGAATGAATCTGAAACACACATCCCTAGTCTTAACTAAGAGCTAGGTACAATAGAAGGCCAAAGGAAAGAGAAATAATTTAGTCTTCATTACTGAAGTCTTGACATTATTTTACTGTTTGTCTTTGCAGTAATTGGGACTGAACACAAGACTAACTCTCTATCACTAAACTAATTCTTACCTCTCTGAAATCTGGGATTTGAAGAGATTCTCCTTTTTAAGTACCAAGATAAAACTTTCATTTATTCATTCATTCACTCATTCATTTATTGAGATGCAAGCTTACCTTGCAGTTCAGGCAGGCTTTGAGCTCACTATGTAGCCCATACTGGCCTTGAACTCATGGCAGTCGCCTGCCTCTGTTTCCTGAGTTCTGCGATTGCAGTCATGCACCATCACACCATTTTTAATATGCATTTCATGATATACACTAGGAACTGTGCCACAGACAAAACAGGCTCCAAGAAGAATTCTGCATGTTGCCAATCACAGGAGACCAAACATTAAGCTACACTAAAATCACCTTGGATGCCAGTAAAAATATAGTACATGTGCTCTCTGCAGAGAATCCACCTGGTGAACTTGGTAATCTTCGAGTGTGGCAAGTATTTCAGACAATTCATACATAGGTGGCCTTTCAATGACATTATAAGGAGTGTTGTCTAATAGGAAGTGCAGCTACATGAAACATGAAGAATCATTTAGAGCTGAGCATGACAATGGTGTTCAGGCTACAGTGAAGAGGAAAGTTACTGGGCAAGAGGGACCTTGTCATGTACTAGCATAGGGATTGTCAGTGTGCAGGGAAGGTCGGGCTATATTATTCAAGAACTTGAAAATCAATTTAAGGAAGTCAAAATAATCCTGGTACTATATAATTCATGCTATAGTTGATAGGTCATTGAAGAAGCCCTGAATGTTTTAAATAAAAGGTGCTTTAGTGAGATTTATGTTTTAGTAGATTTGTTCTGGCAGCAATGTCTAAGATGCACTGTAACAAAAGAAACTTGAAGATTCTAGTACCCAGAAACATCTGCTGTTATTGTACAAGTGTGAGTTGATAAGCATGCTTGCTAGGGTGATCTTAGTGACAAAACACAAATGCAATTATGAACAAGGAATGTCCAAGGACAAGAGGAATACAGAGGATGAAAGACAAAATGAAACATCCAGAAAGGGCTCTGAAGCTTTTTCCTGAGATTAATGCAATTGTTACTAACATTGGAAAGCCAAGAAAAAGGTATATATTTATTGAGAAGATGAAGAGTGGAAATTTAGATACACTTTTTAAAAATTATACTTATTCGTCCATGTTTGCAGTACATAACGGTTACATAACACATCATAATTCTTTTTGCATATCTGCTCTTTTCCTCTCCCTTCCCTCCATTTCTTTGTGCCCTTCATTATGCAAAACCTCTCTCACAGTCTTTTCTATTACCTTTTGTTTTCTTCTTTATTTATTTATTTTTTTATATTTTGGGTTTATCATATAAGAGAAATCACTTGATTTGACTGGAATTTAAGAAAGATTCGTGTAGAAATGTCTTTTTAACCCTGAGAGAAATTGGATAAATCTAATAAAGCAAATGTGGGCCCCAGGGTCCTAATAATGGTACCATGAGCCTGAACTATTTTCCACATTAAATTTATAAGAATAACTTACTCTTGCTGCAACATGAATGATTTTTATCAATACATGTATTTGTTGCCATTTTTAGACAGCAAAAACTGCATGGTTTTGTTAAGATCAGGACAGTGTTTTGGGGAGAGGCATTTGGGCTGGCATTTCATAGCTGTTCATTTTTTAGAGAAAGTCGTTCCTAGAAAATGGCTGGAGAAAAACCTCTACCATATTAAAGATGTGCAAGTGTTCTCAATTTTTAAGGATAGGAGCAGATTATGAGGACAAAAGTAATAAAAAAATAGAGGGGCTGAAGATGCTTAATTTATCATAGCTAATATTGATCATGATTTGTGATGGAAACTTATAGAAAGAAATTAGAACCTAACTCAGATTTATTGGGAGGATGGATATAGAAATTTTTAAAATTTTTCTACTTTTTGTGGATAGTATTGAGAGCTCAGGGTCTGGGGTATGCTAAACAAGGACTCTATCTGAGACACATTCCCTAGAAATTGCATCAAACAATGAAAACACATACACGCAAGTAACATACAGCTATGCAAACTAAAGTGCTTATTTATGACACATCTTACAAAATATACTAAATCAAAATATTTTAGTCTTTCAGAATGTCAGATAATCAATATGTTTAAAATGAACACTAATAAACTTTAAAGAAACTTATGTGATAATATACTAACCAATTTTATATACTTTTATATGTATGTCCACTTTTATATACTAAAGAAATGCAAAAGATTTCCAAAATATCTTGTTTTAGATATTTAGAACAAGAATAATGAACATCACTTGCGCCACCAAACAGATATAATTTCTATTTATGTTTGGAAAACAATACAAATAAATGCAAAATTAGTAATTCATAACTTTTGGGGCAAACATTCAAGATCACATATTATAATGAGGGTTTTATAAATAGCATTTTGTTCTGTTTTGTTTTGTTTTTGGCAGAACCTGGGATTGAACTCAGACCCTTGTGCTTGCCAGGGAAGTGCTTATTCCACTGAGCCATCTCCCCCACCCCAGCATTTTGTGTGTGTGTGTGTGTGTGTGTGTGTGTGTGTGTGTGTTTGTGGTAGCGGGGGTTTAACTCAGTACCTTGTACTTGTCAGGCGAGCACTTATTCTACTGAGCTGTCTCCCTGGCCCCATAAATAGTGTTTTTAATGAGCATTTACATCAGCTAAGGAAGGGACATTTTAAGGGAGGATTTTAAATTTCACATAATCAGATACACTGAAACTTGGTGTGATTATTGCTAAACTATGTGATTTTTTTTTTCAATATTCACAAAGGTGTCTGAACTGATATTGGAAAAATCATCAAAAGACCAAGATTACTGACCAGAAAATTTGTGATATTTTCTGAGTGGCGTTTCAGTATAATTTCAATAATCTTGGGAGATGTGACCACAAACTTTAAATAACCATGTAATTTGTACTGTTAGGAATGAGTTTAATTGCAGCAAAAAGTTGCTTTGAAAATAAAGCAGTTAAGACATAGTGTGCTACATTCCTCTCTGAAGCATTGTTCAGAGAGGATATTTAAGTAACTGGACTATTTGAAATGACTTAACTCTAAGAAAGTGAATTTACCATATACAAAAATTGACATACCTCCTTTGAAACATATATATATATATATATATATATATATATATATATATATATATATATATATATATATGTCCTTGTTTTCCAAATCCCATCAAACACAAGTCATCTGACTATTTGTTAATTAAGCAGCCTGTTTACATTGCCCTGAAAGGATTTTCCTCCTATTGTTTCCACTCAGCTAGTTAGTTACACATTTCCATGATCGGAGGTTACACACATTTCTGTTTATCAGACCAAACTGTGTTACAAGATATGGCCAGTAGAGTGTTCTCCTCCACTTTTCTTCAAGAAACATATTCAAGGACAGCTTGGAAACCAAGGGGACATAAAAATAAGATGGATGTAAGCAAAATTACCCATTGGCTGCTGCCTTTCACTGTGTGGCTGACTGGTTTTTAAGAGGGCTCACAAAACAGAAAAAGACCTGGCAGCAAGGCTTCTACTTCAGGTTGGGCCTTTGGAAAACAAAGGTTAAATTGGGTATCAGACCTCCTTCTGAAACATGGTTAGTGTAAATTTCCATATTTTGGTGGGTGAACATTCTTTCCTATCCAATATTCACTAAAATATTTTTGCTGTATAATTCTAGAGTAAAGCCCTGCATTTGAAAATTTTATCAATTGTTTTGCTATGGATTTAAGAATATGCTGTTTTCTGATGTATTTGAAGTATCAATTGATAGACAGACAGACAGATAGATAGATAGATACTCTTTATTTTTAAAGAGAATAAAATAGTAAAAGAAAACTTTAGAAATGATACAAAATTCAACAATGGTTCTTAGATTCCATACTGCTATCTTCAAATTAGCATTTTATCTTATTTTGTTATATTTCATAATTTAACACAAGGTGTATAGGGTCTTACTGCATAGATCGAAATCATAGTGATCTTCCTGTTTACAGCCGCCTAAAAGCTGGAATTATAGGTGCATGTCACCATGCTCAGTCTCAATCATCATCTCAGATCACCTCAGTAGCAGGGCCGGTACAGGAGGCCCAGGGATGGAACTGGAATCCCTACGTCTGCCTAAGCAGGCACTCTAATCAGCTGAGCTATTTGGCCAGCCCCAAATTAGCACTTTATATTACCAGATATAAACAGGCAAAATACCTTAATAGCTATGCTGACTGATGGTTGGAGAATGAAAAGTCATATTTGAAATTATGAGCAAAGCAGTGATTAATCTGGAAATGAGCATTACGTTTAAGAGCAAATCAATGTCTCCAAGCTAAGAGAATTAATCTTTCCAAGCAAAATGCAATATTATTCATAAAAAGTAAATGTCCCATTAGCTGTAAATTCTCTAAAGTTCACAAAATTTTAGTACCATGAGGAATCCTCTTTTGAGAAATTGATTATTAGAATCATTTCAGTTGCTATTAGCAGAGATTCAGGTGTACTTCTTTGATTCACATAGATACGTAAAAATCAGTCATTGTTTTTAAATTTTGAATAGATTCTTTTTATTTATACTAAGTTCTGCATTAGGAATTCTTGGTATGCATCTCATAGTACTTAGGTAGAGTTATGTCACTAAAAATGTTCCTTTTCTATAGTAGTCTCTAATCACCCTTCTCATTAATATAAATTGTAAACTTTATCCTATGATTGATCCAACTCAACTAGCTTTTAATATTTGGTATGTATTACTCAGATTTCCTACTTAAGAGGCAACTGATATGATTTCAAACTTTAGGGTAAACAATGAACAGCAATATCATACAAAGAAAGAAAAATTATGTTACATCTTAATTTATTGTATTTTTCTACTGTGTCTTGGTAGATTTCATCCATCATTCATTCACTTATTTTGTTAAAATTTGCTCACTAGATTTAGGAAAGTATCATTCTTCCTTGCCTATTTAAATTTAAATAAAAATGTTCAGCAGCAATATGAATGCACTCAAAAGTGCCTTCATTTCATCACCTGAGAAAACCAAATCAAATCTCTTCCATACACTCTGTGTACTTTGAAAATTTTAACATCTCTCATAACACTCAAATATTTGATTCGCTTATATAAAATACAAAGGTAGAATTTCAAGACCTTGTCTTTTTTTTTTTTTTTTTTTTTTTTGGTGGAACCGGGGATTGAACTCAAGCCCTTGCTTTTGCCAGGGAAGCACTTATTCCACTGAGCCATCTCCCTAGCCCCTGAGACCTTGTCTTTTAAGAATGAATGCTCACAGGAATAGCAATAATTATGAAATTGAATATTAAACATAAAATATATATGGATTGTGTGCACAGTTTCATAAACTGTTCCACATGGCATGCAGCAGTTTGAATCACTATGAATTTTTACTTTTCCAAATCTTAATCATGTCTTTAAGAGACGTGATAAAAAAAATGTAGTGAATTCTACCACCTTGTGATATCAAACAGAAATGTAGGCTTCTAAAAATATCATAATATGGCCTTTTCTCCTGGGTTGAGCACAACAAAACCTCTGCTTCTTCCCCAAAATGAGAATGACCTTTAAAGTTAAACTGCATTTTGAATGTGCTCAGGACATCCAGGAAAAAACACCATTGTAAAGACACAAAAGGGAACTTCCAGAACTACTTCAGAGAGGGACAAAATGATAAGTGTGCATCAAGTAAAAAAGGTTGGGAGGACATGGTAATGTGTTTTCACTGAAATATATTTTAAAAATTTAAATATCAACCATATCTTTGATCATGCCGGGTCTATAAAATCTTGTCTATATAAATCAACAATAACATTTTCATATTTAAACTTTTTTACTCATTCAACATATATTTTAATCTTTAATTTGTGCTTAGGAAAATTATCTTAACCATCTTAGACATTTCATAGAGAATGAATATTGGCACATTTTTACATAATTTTCCTAACTCTAGGGAATTTTATATAATGATGAACATGACAAGCCCTCCTATTGTTGTTTCCAATTTCCATTTGACTGCACACATCTTTTGAAAACTATTCCAAGAAAATTGTGTCCTTCATCTCAAAGAAATAAAAGAAATATTTACCCTAGTAATATACATACATGGTATGCTATATATTACAGATATTAAAATGAAATAGTAGCTATAAATAACTTTTCAAAAGAAGAATGTGAGTTTTTGTCTATACTGTAATGTCACATACATCAAAAGAAGGTATGCATATATGTAGAAATTAGGAATGTGAAAGAAACACAGATGAAGAGTTAAATTTTTAGAAAATATTTTTAATTTTAGAAAGTTCCTGCTGTTACTGTACTGAAAGTTTTATTTGTTAATATATTTTGAATTTTCCATGTAACTATATTTTTCCTCACCAACTGTTGATCATAATGGCTATAATTAATGTACTGTCCAATCCAATTTAGCCTTTCGTGTTGAACTCAGGCAGCACTCATAGGCTGTTAAGTTTTATGACTCTATAATGACAGAACAGCTTCTTAAAGCCTAACTGACCTCCAAATAGCTAAAAGATTTGTTTAGATTATCTGGTATTGAAGAATAAATAAGACAACCCATTCATTCAATAAGGGAATTTATTTGGGCACATAAACCATGAAAAAGCGAATGATCTACATGATATTCATTTACTCTCTGTCACACAGATGGAATAAGACATAAATGTCTTACAATAACTTGACAAAATAAGTACATAATTAATTTGACTGTATTTTGCTTTAGTCACAAAATTCTAATTGAATTCAGTTCAATTTAGTCCAATTAAACTTAGGGTTTTCAGGCTTATAGACCCTGGCATTGGTCTTATTCTAAAAATATCTCTATATGAATATTATTAATTGTTGCAACACTTCAGATCTATGCTCAAGGACAATGAAACAAAGAATATTATGAATTAGTTTATTAGCATGATTTTATTTTTTTTCCATTTATTTTTATTTTATTAAAATACAAATGTCAATCAGACAGTTTCAAGACACCTTAACCATACAGAGTCGATGAATTAATACATTGCAAACAGTTTTCATAACGTTTTGGTACTGTACAAGGTGCATACATGAAATTATATTTACAGGTTTTTTTATAGCTGAATTATATCAAAGATTCAATAATTAT
>PVKA01054053.1:0-10948 GCA_004027165.1 Ctenomys sociabilis | reverse complement strand
AGTTACAATTAATACATTGCTTATTGTTTTTGTAGTAGTCATTCATAGCACAAGATACAGACATGTAATCTTGTCCAAACACTGTTAGTATAAATCTTTCTTCTTAATTATTGTGTATCTCAAACACCACCTTAAAAAAAATTAAGCCGGTGGGCCAGAGAGATAGCTCAGTAGAACAAGTGCTTGCCTGCCAAGTGCAAGGTCCTGAGTACCGCCAAAAAAAAAAAAAAAAAAAACATCAGCTGGTAGGGCACTTAATGCCATGCAAGGGTCAGTGGCTCTGAAATGCTGGCCCTTGGATTCTGTAACTCTTCTATTGAGGTACGGGGTTGTGGGGAGAACGTAACAGTGCTACAGAGCTGTATTCAGATGCAGGCTGGCCAGCCCTAGGCCCCATACTTAGATGTGGTTGAAATCTGGAATCCACTCTTCTATGGTAGTGACTGGCTCAAATGCCAGCCATTCCTCCTTCCAAAATCAGAACGACCAACTCTCAGCAAACTGTCAAGTATTCACTGGTTCCTTTAATGTGCATTGGGATCAGGGGTGGGAGAGTCATGATAGCGTCACTGCCCAGTGAAGAGATGAAAGGCCAGACCCCAGGTGACAGCCTGAAAATTTCAGGATTGACTACAAGGGAGGCACCGAGGGCTGGGAGTTCTTTCCCTTGGAAGCCTTGGGGTTTCAGCGGCTGTCTGGCCACCCTCTTTTTATGTGAAGTTCAGACCTGCTGAATTTGCAGTAACAGTGCCAGGAGCAGCCTGCTGATGCTGCCACCTGACACTTAATTTTGCTCACTCACACCTGTCTGTCTTTCTGTCTCCTTTTAGCTTAGAGCCCCTGATATTCTCAGGTGGTCGCCTTCACAGCACACTTAACCTGAGCTAGCTACAGAGGCCCTGGGTCAGTCCCTAGCAGAGACAGCAAAAGAGAGCACTGCATGGTCCAGGTGTGATAGTTTCTTTGTGAATGAATTGAGAATTAGGGGTAACTTGACATTTCACTTTTTAATTTACCATTAATGAGCGGATTCTCTTACATCCTCTCAATAGATTATCACATTCAGGAAGTTTAATATTGATAAAATATTGAATATACAGTCCATATTCAGTTGTCCTCATTTGTCCCAAAGACTTTTTTTTTTTTTAAGTGCTGTGATAGTTTTTTTCATGGCTTCACACAAGCCATTCTTGGCAGTAGGGGACAGCAGTGAACTAAACTGATAGGGCTCTGCCCTCGAGGGGTTTAGCGAACAGAGATCTAGCCTTCAGGTGCAGTGGTGAGTGCCACGGGAAGGAAAGCACTCAGGAGCCTGTGGTTGCTCCTCATTTGCACAGACAAAAAGGGAACAAAAGTGTGGCTGCTGGGGTGTTGGGAGGGCTGCCAGATTGGCTTCCTGATGCCCCACCAGAAGAGCCTTGCTTGGCTCTGCTTGCTTCTTCCTTTTGTCCTCTGTGCCTTGCCTCAGACCTGGCCTCGGGCTGTGAGGGACTGCAGCAGAGGGACCGATTTATCTCTGTTTTGTGACAGAGATGCATTGCCATTCATGCTGGCCTGGAACTCTCCATCCCCCTGTCTCAGCCACAGCACTGGGATTGTAGGTGTGGGCCCCCAGGCCTGGCCCTTCTGTGTTGAGCCCGTCTGATGCGTCATTGTGTCCTGCTGAGCAGAGGATGAGGGAGGAAGTCAGGGTGCTGCTGACCCGCTTCATGAGTCCTCCTCCTCCTAGGGTCAGGCACAGGCAGGGCTGGGCAGGAACTTTCCCAGTCACCCTCAGGGGCTCCCTTTGACCTGATCAGTGCCCGGAGCCAGCCCCCCCCCCCCCACCTCCAGGCGGGCTGCGGGTTGAGGGCGCAGTCACAGTCTCACTTTGGAAGTATTGTGGTCTCCACAGAGACTCAAGGCAGCGGTGCACTACACGGTGGGATGTCTGTGCCAGGAAGTCACAGAGGACAAAGAGATGCAGTTCAGCAAGCAAACCATTGCAGCCATTTCAGAGATGACCTTCCGGCAGTGCGGTACGAAAAGCTGGGCAAAAAGCTGGGCGCTCGCTGTGTCTCTAAACCCCAGAGCTCCATTTGGCTGGATAAGTGTGGGGCGGAGCTGTCATGTGTTACAATCTTTGATCTTTATGAGGTATTTCTTTTCCCTTTTTTTTTAAGTTAAAACCTTATTTATGAAGCTTGTTTTAGCCTTCCCATGTGCGCTACCATGGCTGGGTAATACTTGGATTTTGGTTTGGATTTTTTTTTTTTTTTGTGGAACCGAGGATTAAACTCAGGCTCCTGCACTTGCCAGGGAAGCATTTATTCCACTGAGCCATTTCCCCGGCCCTTGGTTTGGATTTTTGAGGCAAGGTCTTACTTCAAGCCCAGCCTGGGTGACTTAGCACAGGATGTTGTCTCAAAATAAAAAAGGGCTGGGATGTGGCTAGCTCAGTGCAAAGGCCTGGCTTCACTCTTCAGCACTGAAATTGCAGTCTGTTAGTCACGGTGCCAATGCAGAGCTCAGGATTGCACTTTCCCTCCTTTTGGAGTGAGCTTGACGTATGGGTGACTAAAGCATATCTCTTTTTTCTTCCAGAAACCTTTGCCAGAGACCTTGAAATGTTCGCCAGGTAGGTAGAGCCCTCAGCTTCACCATCAGCATGGCTTCAGCTTCGGGGGTTTAACCAGGGGACTGTGGCCACTCGCCATCCTCAGGACCCTTTGGCTTGCACCATCTGCTCTAATTGTTCCTCAGAGCCCGCTGGGGAGTGCTTGATGCTGCTCTCATTTCCTCAGAGCCCCAGGGTGCAGGCCAAAGTGTGGATGGTGGCTGACTGCTGGCGTGCCCCACTGGCTCACAGGTGTGGGGACAGAGGCAGTGGCTTCCTGTGCTGGGCCTGGGCCTGGGCCTGGGCCTGGGCCTGGGCCTCACTCAGTGGGTGCTGCTGTAGCTTTTCCAAGTGATTTATGCTCAGCTTGGCAATTAGCACCTCAGGTAATTGAGGACAGTGGCGGAGATTGCACGGAGATTGCACTCCTGCAGCAGCTGGCGAGCTTGCCTGCATGCTGCCCGCTGTACTTTTCACCTCAGCCCGTGAGCTCTTTGTTTCTCCTCTGAATGCTGGGGATGAATTAAGGCTGCCCAGTTGTTGGGGCAGGCTCTAAATCTTCCTTGCCCTTCATTCCTCTGTGCCCAAAAACCCCCACAATGGTCCGAGGAAGCAGTGGGCGTCCCCCCCCCAAGGAGTCAGGTTACCTTTACTTCCTTGTTAGCTGTGAAAAGAGAAAATGGAACATTTAAAATGCTTCTGTAAAAATCCTAGGGACAAAATTGAAATAGGGGCTGGGGTATAGCTCAGTGACAGAAGCTCATGTGAGGCATATTGGAAGCCTCAGCTTTGATCCAGCACTGGGAAGAGAAAAGCAAAGAAATTAGAAGAAATGTTTAGCAGATCTTATGTGCTCCTATGCTTCCATCAAAGGCTCATCGTCTTCTTTTTGCTGTGTAGGGGAGAGGGTTGTGGGACTTGGACTGGAAGCTCCAGAGGATAGAACATCACCTTTTTGTTTTTCCTTTTTCTTTTCTTTTTTCTTTTTTTGTCTTTTTGAGACAGGGTCTCACTATGCAGTTCAGGCTGTCCTTAAGCTCACTTTGTAGCTCAGGCTGGTCTCGAGCTCACAACAATGTGCCTGCCTCAGCCTCCCGACTGCTGGGATTACAGACCTGCGCCACCACGCCCGGCTCCTTTTTCATTTTTTGATATTAGGAATTGAACTCAGGCTATCTGCTTGCCAGGCAGGTGATGTGCTGCTGAGCTACAGCCCTATCACCTCTTAGAAGGGTTTCTGATGCTGTGTGGTGGCACACACCTGTCTTGCAGTGCTTGGCAGGCTGAGGCAAGAGGATGGTCATGAGTTCAAGACCAGCTGGAACTGCATAGTGAGACCCTTGCCTCAAAAGAAAAAGTGAGGTCACTGTAAAAGGTGGCCCTCTGCCTTCAACTTCCTCCTTTTCCTATACTTTAAGGAATAGGTAAATAAGAGCTGGGCGTGGTGGCGCAGGCCTGTAATCCCAGCACGTGGGAGGCTGAGGCAGAAGGATTGTTGTAAGTTCGAGACCAGCCTGAGCTACAAAGTGAATTTAAGGACAGCCTGAACTGCATATGAGATCCTGTCTCAAAAAGACAAAAAAAAAAAAAAAGAATAGGTAAATGGAACAGCCCAATTGTATGACTGAGCCAGGGTCACGCTGCCTGTAAGCACTTTGTGCTCTTCACCCTATAGCCTGTGGCCTGGGACTTGGGGTGCGGTCGCTAAGGTAATGTGTCACCTGTCCTGGTCACTGTAGCTCAATAATTATAAGATTTTCTTTTCTGTTTTGGGATATGTGTGTGTGTGTGTGTGTGTGTGTGTGTGTTACTGTGGATTGAACCTAGGGCCTTCACCTTAAGCTACATCCCATTTATTTATACACATAGTCTTATTTTGTAGTTCAGGCTGGTCTTGAACTCACTAAGTGGCCTACACTGCTTCAGCCTTCCAAGTGCTGTTACTTGGTAGGTGTGTCCTACCACACCCAGCTATTTTATATTTTATTTCTTTTTTTTGGCAGAACCAGGGATTGAACTCAGGCCCTTGCACTTGTCAGGGAAACGCTTATTCCACTGAGCCATCTCCCTGGCCCCTATTTTATTTCTTTGTCTTTGTTTTTTTGGGTTTTGGTGTTTCTTTGGTTGTTGTTTGTTTTTTCTAAGACAGTTCTCCCTGTACTGATCAGACTGGCCTCAAACTTGCAGTGATTCTTCCTGCCTTAGCTTCCTGAGTGCTGTGATTACAAGTGTGCACCAAGAGGCAGCAGACTCTACAGCTGTTCTTTTTTTTCCCCCCAGCTTTAAAAAAACAAAAAACAAGGGCTCAGCAGATTAAAGCACCTGCAAGCAGGCACAGGGGCCACGGTTGGATCCCCAGGCCTGCATACCTACTGTGCCTACCCCTTCCCTGGGGCACACTGAGATGGCAAGTGAGATGGCGTGCGTGGTGGCGCACACCCGTGGTCCCAGCTCTTGGGAAGCTGTAAACAGGCAGATCACTAGAAGTCTGACCTACTAGTGAGGCCCTGTACACCCTTCCCTAAAAACTACAAAAAACAAAATTCTAAAACAGTGTGGTTAGAGGGTAGCAATAATTAATATATTGCATATTGTTAATCTTTGGTTACTGAGTACAAGATATCAGCATCTAATTGTCCAAACATTAGCATAAACCTGTCTTTTTCTTTTTGAGACGAAGTCTTGCTATACAGTTCAGGCTGGCCTTGAGCTCACTTTGTAGCCCAGGCTGCTCTCTGGCTCACAAGGGTCCTTTTGTTTCAGCCTGCTGAGTGCTGGGGTTATATGTGTGTGTCACCATACCTGGCTGCCTATCTTTTCAGTGGACTAAGATAAATTACTATAACTCTTAACTATCATATTTCCCTTTTGCTTTTCCTCTTTTTTTTTTTTTTCCTTCTTTTCCCCCATCCCAGTTGCTCTTCCCTTTTGAAGTTACTTCCTGTTTTATAGTATCTGGTGTACATTTTGGATCTTACTTACTCTTTAAGCTTCTTCACTAGGGGCACAACGTAATGCTTATACATGTGTGCCTGGTTTTCTTCTGGCAAGTGTGGTCTCAGGTCCATTTACCTAAAAAGTTAAGAGGCTGTTCTTTTGGTACCCAGGTCACGGTGGCCATTGCAGCAGTCAAGGATTGCAGCAAATGGGTATGGCGGCGTATGCACCTTGGCCTGTGATTTACTCTCAGGAAGAGTAACCCATGGGTGATGGGAATTCTTTATTCTTGATTATGTATTTTAGGACTAATGTTCTCTGTACTGAATTTGTACACCGACCTTCTCCCTGCTCTCTCACTATTTCCTGTAACCGTGCAAATCACTCTGGGAGGGTTTTGCTCCTCAGACTTCCAGGTCCTGCACTGTTGGGCCCTCAGGCAAGGGGCATAGGTGGATGACTTCCTCTTGGCCTCCATAGTATTTCACCTCATGTGCTCCGTCTTGTTGCTGCTTGATGCCCTTAATCTCAAAAATTGGTCCCTTAATGAACCTTGAAAGTTTGAAGTCTGACCATGAACTTTTCTGTTTCATCAAAACCTCAACAGTAGCCGGGCATGGTGGCGCAGGCCTGTAATCCCAGCACTTGAGAGGCTGAGGCAGGAGGATTGTTGTGAGTTCGATACCAGCCTGAGCTACAAAGTGAGTTTAAGGCCAGCCTGAACTGCATAGTGAGACCCTGTCGCAGACAAAAAAAAAAATCTCAATAAGTAGACATTTGGTGACTTATTTCTGTCCTCTCAGACACGCAAAAAGAAGCACGATTAACACTGAAGATGTGAAGCTCTTAGCCAGACGGAGTAATTCACTGGTGAGAGATGAGCCCGCCCGCTTCAGTCCACTCCCATCAGAACACATTACTCCCAATTAATCACCCAGCCCTGGGAAGTCATTCTCTGGGGCACCTTGCATTAAAAACTCAAGGTGGCTGAACTGTTCAGACGCATCCATAATTTATAATCTTTCTTTCTTGATGATGGATCTTGCAGGCCAATTTGAAATTTTCTAATCAGCACTCTGAATTTCATAACTTGCCTGTTTTGTCATATCTCAAAGCTTGCCACAGTGATGCCACAAGTCACTTGTGGCCGGCTCTGAAGGCTCCCCTGCATGCAGGAGGGCAGCCGAAGGCTGGACACACAAAACCATACATTTCCTACCTTTTCATGTCTAGGATCATTTTGACCAAGTCTCCATCTTGCAGAAGCAGACATGGGGCACCAAGAGGAACTGTGATCATCCCAAGCTGGGGTTGCCTTTTGTTTTTTCCTGGTACTGGAGACTGAACCCAGGCCTTCAGCCAGAGTGACACCCACAGCATTTGTTTTTCAATACTAGGAGGACATATCATATGATGTCTTCCATTCTTTTTTTTTTTTTTTTTTTCAGAACTGGGGATTGAACTCAGGCCCTTGGGCTTGCCAAGGGAGCACTTATTCCACTGAGCCAACTCCCCAGCCCAGCATTTGTTTTTCAGAGAGTGCCTTGTTAGGTTGCTAACTTGCCCTGGCTGGGCCTGAATTTTCAATCATCTTGTTTCAGCCACCCAGATTCAAGTAACAGGTCTGTACCACCACGCCTGTCTCAAATTTCACATTTTTAAGTCGTGATTATTTGAGGAAGTATCACAGCATCGTGGTGGAAGCTTTGTGGATAGTGAGGTCATTTTTGTAGTTGATGCCTTTGTCCAGAAGATTTTTTGAAACTGCATCTAACTCAGAACGTTAACCCAGACTTTTCCATCTAAATTCTTTAGGTGGGAGTGGTTGGGGATGGGGTAGTCAGTATTTGCAGGCTTATAAAATGTTTTATGACCTCACTTAGTGTTGTTTGTTGTAGAACAAATACATCACAGAGAAAAAGGAAGAGCTCGCTCAGCTGAACCAGGAACGAAAGGTGAAGAAGAACAAGAAGAAGCCGGAAGATAGAAACCAAAAATCCAGGGAGCCAGCAGAGGCTGAAGGAGGAGAAAGTGAGGGGTAGGGTGTCCAGTAGAGAAGGCGGCTCTGCCTGCAAGAAATGCTGTCACCAGCCTGGACTATGCAGGGTGAGTGGAGATTTGGAGAGGAAAGAGGCTGGATGGCTTTCGTGCTGTGTTCTGTAAATCTGAGCTTCAAGTGCCAGCATCCAGGACACTGGGGACTTGAGTGAGGCACCCTGGGTTGCACTCAAGCACCACCCGGAAAGGTGTGTTCCTTGTGCGACAGCACACTCTGTAGCTGAATTGGGTTGGCAAGTGGCCAGGTCAGATTTTCAAGCAAAAATCCTAGTTATTTTTTCATTGTTTGAGATAGTTTTCCAGGCGAAGTGACAACCTCTCAAAGATGAATAAAGCTATATTATTTAGCGCTCTCTCCCCTGTGTTGTTTTTCAACTCATATCATCCATGATCACCAGGTCACATGGTGATGTTGAAAGTGGCGCTTTTTACTTTTTAAAAGTGATTTTGTTTAGATACATGGTTCAGGTGACTTTTCTCTGGCAATTTTGTAATTAGGCTATGGTTCTACAGCACAGAAGTTTTACATGGGAGGAAGATCTGGGACTGCCTGCTCCTAACCCTTCAAGGCATCATCCCTTTTCCTGTGAGTGATGATTTCCCCAAGGCCCGGTTCACCTGTCCCACCTTCAGGTTTCGGAGTGCTCTAGGGCCTCTCCTTGGTGGGGTGGCAGGGGTATAGAAATGGGACTGGCATTTTCAGAGCCACTGTGGTCCATGTAGTTCCTTATTGGACCTTCACAACTTTATCCTGACTAGGAAACAGGCCTAAGAGCACAGGCTCTGATCAGTGCAGATAGCATCTGCATCCAGGGCAGTGGGCTCAGAAGGGCAAGAGAAGGCATCATTTGGGGTAGGGCTTGTACCATCCTTGTCCAGTGATCAGCTGTGGACACACAAAGTCTGACTCACAGGAGGAGCTGCCTGCCTATGATCACAGTCAAGCGGTGACCTCAAGCTTGAAGATTTCAGGTTCTGCAAATAACTAATCACTTGGTGCCTTATATTACATCTGTGTGTCATACTGGGGAGAGGAAAATGAGTCATAGGGCCTTCCATGAGCCAGGTGTAGCACATATCTGTGATCCCAGCACTATGGGAGGCTAGGAACAGAGGCTCTAAAGTTCAAGTCCAGCTTGGGCAAAGGCCCTGGTTAATTCCCAGTACCATTAAAAACCAAAACTTTTAAAGCTTTCCATCCTGTACATTCAGCTAGAAGTGGTATCTGGCCACTTTAGTTTTAAACTAGTGGGGGCTAAGGGAGAGCAGGACTTCAGGCTTCTCGGAGGCTGAAGGAGCTAAGTTTGTATCTTGGTACAGCAGTCCCAGGAGCTGTGTGACTCTCAAACTTACTATATCAGTGAATCAGCATTTATAGTGGTACCTCGTGATGGGATCTTATGACAATGAAAGGTAGTGCATAGCACCTGCCACGTGTTCCTATGGACTCCAGCAGCTGTGGACCTCAGAGGGACCATGCTGCACATGCCAAGCCTGCTAGGTCTGTCTGATGGAGGGCTGAGGGCTCCCATGTTTCCTAGAGATGAGCGCACTATTTGGCCTTCTGGGACTTTGGGCGTGCTGACCACTTCTGGTTGAGACCCGTGTGTCAGCATGCTTTTGAGGACCCTAACTCATTGCTGGTCACAGTAGGGTCTAGCTGGCCCCATGCCCATATTCCATTGCATTCCCAATAGGTTTAGCTGACTGGACCATCCAAGGTGATGCCATCACCCTCCATGATTCCATCTCTGGTGACAGGGCAGAAAGGACACCAATGAGCCATATCTCACAGATTTGCTCTTGGAAGCTCATCCGAACTATAACCAGACCTCCAGATTAGCTGTATAAAGAGGCAGATGTCTGAGCTGAGCATGGTGGTGCATACTCACACACTTGTAACAAGTTTAGACAGCAAATTTAAGGCCAGCTTAGGGGCCTGCCCATTAGCTCACTTGTTAAGTGCCTGCTTAAACAAAAACAGGCTCAGGATGCTGTGGTTCGATCCCCAGATCCTCAAGCCAAACCAGACCTGTCCTGAGGCCTCCAAAAAAAAACCTGGGGCCGGGGAGATGGCTCAGTGGAATAAGTACTTCCCCTGCAAGCAAAGGGCCTGAGTTCAATCCCTGGTTCCACCAAAAAGAGAAAAAGGCCAGCCTGTACTATATAACAAAACCCTGTTTCAAAGAACAGAGCGAGACTTCAGGATTGAAGTCTCCAAATCCCAGGCCCTTGTTGACAGCCAGTTATAAGCTGTCCTGAAACATTCCCTGCCCTGGCGGCCCGCCTGTGGCACTGAGCCCCTCTTGGCATGGTCTTCTCCCCTGGAACCCCCTCCTATTGTCCTGCCCCTTAGGCTGTCGGGGCACATGGCCTGGGAGTATGACTTCTATGGACCTGCCTGGTGAGCAGAACATTTAATGAGTCTATCTGGAGAACCTGCTGGGTGTGGTAGTGCTTGCTGATGGTTCTACCTATGTGGGAGGCTGAGGCAGGATGGACATGAGTTCAAGGTTAGCCTTGGCAATATAGTGAAACCTTGTTGGGAAGCAAAATAAAATGGTGACAAACCCAGTGCGAGGACCTGGGCTTAATACCAGGTACTACAAATAATAGTAACAATGACTTGCAAAACATACTAAAGACACAGGAAACTGGCTGTGCTGCCATGAATTTGTCATCTGCAAGAACACCTCAAAATTTTAATGTCACGTATGGGAACATTCGGTGTATTTTGTTGCTATTATTTGAGACAGGGTCTCTATGTAATTCAAGCTGGCCTTGAACTCCCGACAGTCCTCCTGCCACAGGCTCCTGAGTGTCCAGCATGCAGCATAAAAGCCACAGGTCATTAGAATTTCCTACAACTTGGACGGCTGGTCTGACCTGCTAGGCCAGGGGCACTACTGCTCGGGTGACCTTCCCATAACTAGTGCTGTCATTGTGCCTATCTGGGCCCACACTGCTCTGAGTCTCTCTGGCTCCTGGCAGATTCAGTCACTTTCTTAGTGCAGGGGATCAAACCAGGGCCTCAGGCATGCAAAGCACGAGCTCCACTCAGCTCCACCCCAACCCCGCAGTAATGGGCAAAATTATACATGGGTGAAAATTCACATCTTCAGCTTCTTTGAGGCTAATTTTATATTTTGTCAAATCACTTGGTTTTGTTCTCATGGCTTCCTGCTTGTGGTAGGCATAATTACGAGGAAGTCGAACTTCCTCCAAAGCAAGCGCACATGCATTCCAAAATAAGAGCAAATTCACTCTAAATGCAGAGAAAGACCTGAGGCTTTCATTAAGGGGGCACAGAAGGCTTTTGTGAGCGCTCATCGCCCGGCACCTGCGTCATCACTGATG
>PVKA01054052.1:0-10962 GCA_004027165.1 Ctenomys sociabilis | reverse complement strand
TATCTGAAATGTGCCAGGGCTCTGAAATTAGCCTGAATGGTTTATAGTCTCTCTTGTACAACTAAATTATAACGAATGGGGAAAGTTATATGTTTCTTCAAGGTGTGCTGTATCGTGGACATATGACAATGACAATAGAACCAAACTAGTCCCCACCTTGCATGGATGTGTGACACTCAGTAAGTACTCCATAGCAGGCATATTTTTCAGACATTTAATGACAGTTCTCATATCAAGCATTCTATTATTATCCACTCAGAAGTAATGACATATTTCAAATTGCCTACTGTTTCCAAATGTGTTTCTCTTCCCACAGAGAGGATTTCACAAATTGAAGAGTAAAACTAATTGAATAGTTTACACATAACACTTGCACTATAAGACTGTGCTTTTAATTTTTAACTTAAAATAAAATTTTGATTGATACATAGAAACATAAAAATTGAGCATATTAGTGGGGTGTTATGTGATTCTGATGCATTCACATATTGTATTATGTTTCATCATATGAAACAAATCTATATCCTCCGACATTTCACAATTGTCTGTCGTGCCAACACTAAGAAGTTGTTCTTCTAGAGACATGCATTTGTCTGACAGCACCTTCACGCACAATGGTGCACTGGAGACTTAATTCTACCAGCTCCAACCTACTACTCATCAAGGAGCCTTTCTCCAGGCCTCCCTCCGCCTCCTCCTCCCAGCCTCCCAGTCTCTGATGAGAGTAGCCATGATCCTGCTCTCAGCTTCCATGAGATCAACTAAATAATTTGTACAGTGTGAAGGAAAAATTGGAATGAAGAGAAGGACAAACGAAAGCAGGGAAAAGAACCTATGTATGCCTCTATGCAGAGTAGTTCGGATAATCATACTGCTGATTTCTGCTGGTCTTTTGAAAGGAGCAGTGAAGGCTTGAAACTTTTTTCTTTTCATTCTTATTTTTTTCTTTTGCATTTCTTACAACTTCTTTGTTTTGTTTTGTTTTTCTCTTTAACCCAATCTTGCATGTTTGTATCTGGCAACCTGAAAAACTAATCTGAAGATGAAGTCCTTCAGGACAGCAATTGTTGAATTCCTATTACTTTGTTTACGGAAATTTTGTATCATTTGCAATGCTGTTGTTTTGCATCACTATTTTGAATTCATAAATAAATAAATAACTATTCCCTCAGATGAATGAGATCGTCAGTTCTGGCCTTTCTGTACCTTCCTGGCATTGGCTTTCTGTACGTCAGCTGAAACAGTGATCTTCAGTTCTACCCATGTTGTTCCAAGAACAGTTTCACTCTTTATCTGTGGCTAGTGTACCCTGTGTGTGTGCTGTGTGCACTTCGGCCACTCATCAGCTGGGACGCACTCACGTCCTGTCCCTTTCTTAGCTAGTGAGAACAGAGCTGCGGAGAACACGGAGTGCAGATGTCTCTGAGCTGTTGATTTCATTTCCTCTGGAAATGTACCTAGCATCAGGACTGCTTAACCATGTGTTAGATGGATCTTCTTTTTTTGTTTGTTTTGTTATTTGGTACCCCTTTCAGATGGGGGTATTTTGTTTTTGTTTTGTTTTGCTTTTAGACAGGGTCTCATTCTGTAGTTCAACCCAGACTTGAACTATGTATGTAGCTCCGGTTGGTCTTGAACTTGCAATGAGCCTCTTGCTTCAGCTTCCCAGGTGCTGAGGTTAGAGTCGTGTGCTGCCATACACCATTTGTAACTTTTTGAAGAATATCCATGCTGGATTCTACTACGGTTGCACCAATCTGCAGTTAAACTAGTGTTACACAAGGGTACCCTATTCGACCCACACTGACCAATATTTGTTTTCTTTTCCTGGTTTCATAAGAGTTAAACTTACCAGGATACGGCGATCCATCGTTGTGGGTTTGGTTTCCATTTCCTGGGCAATGAATATTGAGCATAGTTCTGGGTGTTCTTAAAGAGAAGGCCACTTTAGGGTGTTAGTGCTACTTGATCTGAGAGTATATAGTCGAGAAAGAATATAAGGGACAGAAAGTGCTGCTGCCAGAGCTTGCCGCTTCTTTGCCACTTTACTGCCTTCTGTCTGCCATGAACCATTTCTCCTCTGTGGTGCCCCTCTGCCATTCCATCCTGCAACTGAAGGAGACAGAGAGAGAGAGACAGAGACAGAGACACAGACACAGAGAGAGAGAGACAGAGGCACAGAGACAGGCAGAGACAGAGAAACAGAGACAGAGACAGACACAGAGACAGACACAGAGAGAGGGAGACAGACAGAATCATTGGCACTCATGTGATCATTGATGTTTGGCATAATGAATTACCTGTATTGCAAGAAAACACTCATTTATTTGGCTAAAATGTATTAGAAATGTTTGTTGATTATCTGGAGCATTCACAGAAAAAATTACTCACCATCCAAGAATTTACTGTATCTCCTTTCACATTATGTAACCACTTCCCTCTGCTCTTCCTACTGCTTCCAAATTAAGGTCTATTTTATATAATATAATTATGGCAAATACTACTTTCCTTTGAATTTGTTTACATAGAATATATTATAATTTGTCTTTATATATATATATATATATTTCATGTATTTATGTCTTCATTTTTTTTATCCATTCAGTAATAATATATCCTTTAAATAAAAGATTTAATCGATTTACATTCAAGATAATTTTTGGCAAATAAGTTCTTATTACAATCATTTTGTAACTTGTTTTGTAGGTTTTTTTTTAATAGTTTCTTTGTCATGCAGCCTTCCTTTGGGGTTCAGTGATTTACTACAGTAGTTTGCTTTGATTTCTTTCTCATTATTTTTGGTTTATCTATTACTGACTTTTGTTTATGATTACCATGAGACTTACAAAGAGCATCACTTGATGAAAATACTACTTTGAAGCAATTGCAACTAAATATGCTATAGGATCATAAGAATAGAAGTGAAACAAAAGCCAAAGAAACTACACAAATTTTTAAAACTCTACCCTTGAATTCAAGAAGGTTGAATAAAGGAGGAGCTATACTGGAGCTACTTAGAGAAAAATTAACTAAACTACAGGTAATTAGAAGTAAGGGAGGGTCATACATCCTGATGCCCAAATCAATTTGAAATAAGACACTTGTATATCAAACAAAAAATAGCCACAGACTTTATGAAATGAACAGGCCCACGGGCTCCACTGGTATTGCTGCCTACATGCCATCAAAGGACCACTATACTGGAAATTTCCAAGAAACTAATGGACTTATGGGCTAGGGAGATGGCTCAGTAAAATAAATGCTTGCCTGTCAAGCACAAGGGGCTGAGTTCAAGTCCTAGTTCTGCCAAAAAAAAAAAAGAAAGAAAAAGAAAAGAAACTAATGGACTTAGTAAAGATAGCTCAAGCCACACAGGACAGATTTACAGTAGAAGGCCTCCACTCTTTCATCTTCTTGCACACAGAGGATGCCAACTCAGGCAGAAAATTTCAGCAGCACACACTAGAGTGAGTGACCTGAAAACTGCTCCTTTCCCTGGCAGGGATCAGCTTCTTTCCCTGTCACATAACCTAACATAGATGCAAGATTAGGGACAACAACAAAGACAGTTTATGTGACCCTGCCTGCTTGGCCAACCAGTGGATTGAGCAAGTTGCACACAGGTAGACATGTGTTGGAAGGTTGGCACTCAACACACTGGAGAGGAGATTGAAGGGAGACCATGAACCCTTCTGTTGTCTCCATGGCAGTGGCATCATCCACCCCCACCACCACTTTGCTGCCCTGACAAGTGTCCTCACAGGTTAAAGATGCACCAGGGGTTGTGGATCAGAGAAGCCACACAAAGAGTGAGAGAAGTGCACTGTAAATAGGGCTGGGAGCAGCCCTGGGCTCTCCCCACCTAAGGGCACCACTGCACCTGCGAGAGCAATGCAGAGACAAACAGGGCCAGGGTTGGTGGGCCACTGAAGGATGCAGAAAATTACTGGCTGCAGATTCTGGCCCTACATTCAAGGGCAAGATCACCCCCACTCCCAGAACAAAACCTGCTGCACACTTGGTTGGGTCACCCAGATGTTTTGGAATCTGATTTGAACACTACCACAGAACTGTGAACCACAAAGGAACTTCAATATTATTTTCTTTGTTTTATTTCTCTTTTTCTGTCTGTCTGTCTGTCTGTCTGTCTATGTTGTCTAGGGTTTTACCCCTATTTTTATTGTGTTCTAGTCATCTTCTTCCTCCCTTTCCTCAATCACCTGTCTTGATTTTATGATATTTTCATGAGAGTGAACATTGTCTGTAGTCTTTCTGGTTTGCTTTAACAAACTTTTTATTTCTTCCACATTCTTTCTCTCCTCTATCTTCTTCATTTTTTGCTTTTCCTCTTAACTTCCCCCACCACAGGGTAAAATCATTCTCCTAAGGGTAAACTCTGTATACAGGTTCCTACTTTATGTTCTATTTTATTATATAATTATAGGTCTCACCCCAATGGTTAAAGGTACCAAATTAACAGTTGACATGGTTCCTCAGTATCTAGGCTGTGCTTCATGTTGTTGATACTGTTGATATTGCTAACTATATAACTTTAGCTAGGATGTTTTGCCTATTAATAATCACTTGTTCCCTTTTCTATGACAATACTGTGATTACCTGGGGTAATAACCATCAACACAGTCCGGTACCAAAGAACTGGGTAGTAAACAAACAGATAACACCATCTGATCCTTAATAATTGGAAAGGCAGGACCTTGGGACAGATACAAAAACCAAGCACCAACTACCTATAAAAAAAATCTCTGAAGAACAGACATTTTTTTAAAGAAGCCTTGATGCTAGTGATAAAGCTGTCTACTATAAGAAATTTACAAGCATCAACACAGAGAAAAATAGAACATGACATGATGCAGAAGCAAAATGCAATCCTAGACTTCCAGCCAACTAAGGATAAGTCCAGGGAACAACGAGGTAGAGGCAATAAGAAGCCATCCACCTCAGTTTTCTGAAATGATAGAAGCAGAAAAAAAGATGAGTGAGGTCATAGAGAAAATAATATCTCAGATAAAAAAATAAATGACAATCAAAATGAAAGACTTACTCCATGAGTCTGGTGTAGACACAGACATTAAAAAAAAAAAAAGTGCTTTGGAGAATGGTAGAAATCATGAATGCTCAACATAGAAAAGAAATGAAATCAATAAAAGAGATTTAAACTGACATTCAGAAAATTTAAAACTCCACTGAAAGTATATGCAACTGGGGGTTGGGGAGATGGCTCAGTGGAATAAGTGCTTCCCTGGCAAGTGCAAGGGCCTGAGTTTGATCCCCAGCTCTGCCAAAAAGAAAGTATATGCAACTGATTGAATGAAAGAAAGGACAGAATATCAGATCTAGAAGACAGGATAGTGGTTAGTGACCACAAAAAGAAAGTTATCTTTTAAATGGCAAAGGACTATAAAAAAAAATCAATCCGACAGCTGCAAGATGATCCAAAGAACATAAATTTTTTTAATTTAATTTAATTTTATTTTATTTTGAAGGATAAAAGCAAAAACATATAGCAGAAACAAAGACAGAAACAGGGTAACATACAACAATATATGTTACAGATGTTCAAAACAAGAATAGCAAATAAATGATGGTTTTCTATTATCTAGTTTTATTATCAAACTGATGCTCAGATTAACAGATACAGTTGTACAAGATTGGAAAAATAAATATTACCACTTGCTTTCAAGAAACATTAATTTTTTTTGTCTTTTTCTATTTTAATTTTTAAAACAAATGTATCTTAAGAATATAATAATTGATAAGACATTAGAAATGGTACATATTAAGAAGACTAAAATGAGAGGTATTCAGCTGTGGGTTTTGTATTACACTCTGCTATTCTCTGTGTTGTTGCTTAGATTGCAGATATCAGCATATAGTCAAGGTGAAAATTCTACACACTGGGCCAGCTAGAGAGCTCAGCAGACTAAAAGCGACTGCTCAGGCAGGCACAGGGACTGGGGTTCAGTCCCTAGCATGCTGTGCTGGCTCCACTCCTTGGGGTGCTTTGAGATCATGACTGCGACCAGGCATGGTAGTGTGGGCCTGTGATTCCAGTGCAACAACATAAATTTGATCAGAATCAGTGAGAAAGTTGGGGACAGCATAAATGCCTTAGAAAACCTGTTCAAAGAAGAAATGGCAGAAAACTTCTCAAACGGAAAAAGAATTGACGTGCAAATAACTGAGACATAGGAGTTATACTAGCCATGACCAAAATCTGCACCAAGGTATATAATAATCAAGATTCCAGAAATTCACCAAAATTAATAAAATAATGAGAAATTTTAGAGAAAATAATCATGTATAAAAGAATGCAAACAGAATCACAACAAGCTTTTCAACATAAACCCTTAAATCAAGGAAGGCTTAAAATGAAGTATCTCAGGTTATGAAGGACAACAACCTTCAAACTACATTGATATAACCTGTAAAATTATCTTTCAAAATCAATGGAGAAACAAAATACTTCCATGACCAAGAACAATTAATGACATTCATGACCACAAAACCAGTTCTACAAAATGCTTTGTAGAAAGAAATAACAAAAACCACAACTCAAAGAAAACCAATTGAAAGAAGGCACCAGGCAGAGAAAGCGATTAAGTAGAAGAGAAAGACAGGGAACTAATAATAGAAAATAATATGACAAGGAAAAAACAGTACATAAAAATTATAATCCTCAATGTAAATTTCCTCCAATTCACCCACCAAAAGAAATAGACTGCCAAATGGATCAAGAAGCAAGACCTAACAATATGACACATAAAAGAAACACATTTAATTCAAAAAGAAATTTATAGAATGACAGTTAAAGGATGGAAAACAATACTCCACAGACAGGAGCCAGAAAAAAAAGCAAGGGCAGCTATTTTATTTGCAAACAATGTGAATTTCTAGCTGAGATTGATCAAAAGGGATAAAGAAGATCACTATGTACTTTTTATGGGAAAACTCCAAGAAAAGGCAACAAACAAACATATGCACCAAATACCACTGCATCTCTCTATTTCAAACAAATATTAGTGGGCCTGAAAAATAAAATAAGCAATAATATGATTTAATAGGAGGCCTTAATACCATACTGTCATTGATTCATATACAACTAGACAAAAAAAATTAATGAATAAATATCAGAACTAAACCAAACCTGTGAAAAAATAGACTTAGTAGATGTCTACCTGGTGTTCCTCTCCACAACATCAGGATACACATTCTTTTCAGTTGTGCATGGGATATTCTCCAAAATAGACCATACACTAGCCCAAAGAACATGCTTAAGTAAAGACAAAGGAAATGAAATTATCCTATACATATTATCTGATCATAGTGCAATGAATCTGGAAATCAATGGAAAAAGAAACAATAAAAACACAATAAACACATGGAAATTAAATAACACCCTACTGAAGAACCAATGGGTCACAGAAGAAATCAAACATTATCTATAATCAAATGATAATGTTGACCACCATAAAGAATTTATGAGGCACAACAAAAGCAGTCCCTCAGGGGGAAATTTATAGAGGTGAGTTTTCACATCAGGATAACAGAGTTCAAATGAACAACTTAATATTGAACCTCAAACTTCTAGAAAAAGAAGAACAAGTAAAGCCCAAAGCTTGAGGAAGAAAATTATAAAAATTAGAGCATAAATTAATACAAATTAGACTAAAAAAACAACACAAAGGATCAATAAATCAAGATGTTGGTTCTTTAAAAGACTAAATCAAATGGATAAACATTTAGCTAACTTTACCCCCAAAAATGAAAAAAAAAAAGATGCAAATACATGCAATTAGGAATGAAAAGACGAGGGCTGGCCAGAGCTCAGCAGCTGGGGTTGGATCCCCAGCATCCTTTGCCGGCCCCACCCCTGGGGTGTACTGAGACAGTAATTGAGACTGCGTGGTGGCACATGCCTGTAATCCCAGCGCTTGGGAGGCTGAAAGCAGGAGAATCTCTGAGTCCGACCTACATAGTGAGACTTTGTACACCCTGTAGGTCCTTCCCTAAATTAAAAAATAAAAACATAATGAATGAAAAGAATGAAATTACAATGGATCCTATGGGAATCTAGATCATCAATACCATCCTTAACAAACTTTACTCTAACTTTGCTCTAACAAAAGAAATGGAGAGATTCCTAATTGCATACAAATTATCAAAGTTAAATTAAGAAGATATAAAATTTCTAAATAACTCAATATCAGTCAGTGAAATTGAAAATGTAATCACTAGCTGACCAAAAAAGAAAAGCCCAGGTCTTGATGAATTCATGGCTGAATTCCATAAGAAACTTGGAGAAGATCTAATATGATTGCTCCTCAAGCTCTTTAATGAATTTGAAAGATGAGCAATATTCCCAAAGTCATTCTGGAAGCCAGCATTACCCTGACATCAAAATGAGAGAAGGGCTCAACCAAAGAGAGAAATACTACAGGGCTATTACTCTAATAAGTATCCACAATAAGATACTGGCAAAAAATACAGCAATTCATCAAGAAGATTATGTGCCATGACCAAGTAGGATTCATGCCATGGATGCAGGGAGGGTTCCATGTGTGTAAATCAATAAATGTAATGCATCATATTAACAAAGCCAAAGGCAAAAATCACATAATCACCTGAACAGACACAGAAAATAGTATTGCAAAAAGTTCAACATGAATTCATGATAAAAACACACATAAAACTGGAATAGGTGTTCTTTACATCAATATAATAAAAGCCATCAATGACAAAGCAACAGTCAGCATCATATTAAGTGGTCAAAAGATGAACTCTCACTCTAAAATCAAGAAGATATGTATATGTGCTATCACTACTCCATTAAATATAATTTTGGAAATATGAGCCAAAACAATTAAATAGGGGAAAGACATAAAGGGAATAAGGATGGGTAAGTAAGATGTAAAATTATCATTATTTGCAGAAGACATGATATTCCACATGTAGGACCCCAAGCACTAAACTGTACATAGAGAAATATTGGGTCGTGTCTCTGGACTGAGTAACTGAAATTGTAAATGAGGACCAGAATGTCAAACAGATGCTGTTAAACAGGAAGAACTTGTTTAAAAATAAAGGGAAACTAGAGAGAGAAAGAAGGGAGAAACAAAGGAGGAGAAAAGAAAAAGTGAGATGGGCTGGGAAGATGGCTCAGTGGAATAAGTGCTTCCCTGGCAAGTGCAAGGACCTGAGTTCAATTCCAGGTTCTGCCAAAAAGAAAAAGAACAAAGTGAGAAAAGAAGGATAAAATGGAAACAAAGCTTTGTAATCAGGAGAAGAATAGCTGAAGAGAGAGTAGGACAATAAAAGAGCAATCAAGATATCATATGTAGGTACAAAGTCCCTGTAGTGGAGCGCCTACCCGTTATCTTAGTTGTTTAACTGCCTGCTCATGCAAACATGGTCAGGCGCAGGATACTGTGGTTTGCTCCCCAGATCCATCTGCCTTACCAGACCCACCCTTCAGGCAGCCTAAGCCACACACACACACACACACAAAAAAAAAATCCTTCTCAGCTTTCAGATATTATAGACTACTGCTATTATAGACTACTGGACTGTACTGGATTACTTTCCTCAATCCATGCACCTACAATACATGAGTACCAATGGAATATACATCTCTGACAAAAGTAAACAAAAAAGGGGATATAAATGAAGGACCATTTTGTAGTGAGATATATATACACACACACACACACACACACACACACAAAATAGCATAGATATACAGCTACTCAGCTACTTACTCTTAGTTCAGTGAGAAGAAAGTTTTGAACTAATAGTGTTTTAGACAAGATATTATGTCTGCATTTGTACTATGAATAACTAACTACAAAGACAACAATATACAATGTATTAATTATTATATCTGTCCTACTGACCTGTTTTGAAACTGTCTCATTGTTACTTTTTTCTCAATAAAAGTAATATAAAAAGAGATATAAGGGGACAAAAATTATAAATAAAAAAATTCCCTGTGATGAATGTGATCAGTATGAATACCTAAATTGTACAAATACACTTAAAATGTAAAAACAAAAAACCCTCTACATTCCTTCCCATATTCTGAATTTTCATATTCAGTTTACTTTTTTATTTTTTTACTCTTAATTGTGTGTGTGTGCGTGTGTGTGTGTGTGTGTGTGTGTGTGTTGTATTGGATTAAGTCTGGCACACTGGCATACTAGGTGAGTACTGTACTGCTGAACTATACTCAGAGTCCCCCTTGAATGGTTTTATAGTCCTGTGGTAAAGATATAATCTACCATACTTAATATACTACAGCATCCTAAATTGATCTATGTTGTTCTTACACAGAAAATTTTATACCTTCTGATATTTTGTGGTTGTTTGTTTGTTATTTTTTTGGGTGGAACAAGGGATTGAACTCAGGCCTTTGCACTTGCCAGGCAAGTGCTTATTCTATTGAGCTATCTCCCCAGCCCTGCCTTCTGATATTTTATTCTTAACTATTAATGTACTTTTATTTCCATTTAAACAATTTTAGCACTTCTTGTAGGACAGTTCAGCTGAAAGCATATCCTCTCTGGTTGACTTTGTCTGGCAACATCTATATCTCTCCTTTCTCTCTAAAACATAACTTGTCGGGGGCCTGCCCATTGGCTCAGTTGTTTAAGTGCTTGCTTAAAAGCAAAGGTGGTCAGGCTCAGAATACTGTGGTTCGATCCCCAGATCTTCATGCCTTACCAGACCTGCTATTAAGGAATCCTGAGCCATCAAAAAAAAAAAAAAAACCTTAACTTGTCTTACTACAGAATCAGCTGACTTTAATTTTCCTTCTGTACTACGAAAATCTCACCCACTGACTCCTCCTTGAGAAGCCAGCTGCCGGGTGAATTGGGACACTTCTCCGGGCTATACTTTTATTTTCTCCTGTACCTTGAAAACTTTCTCTATGTCTTCAACACTTCA
>PVKA01054051.1:0-10944 GCA_004027165.1 Ctenomys sociabilis | reverse complement strand
AGTGCTGAGCTGAGGCAGGGGATGAGGGGACGGGGAGAAAGATAACACCCCTGTTGGCCCGCTGCTCAACTTGGGGTTGCCCTTCTTTCTGCTGGGGTGCATAGTGACTTCAGGAAGAAAGAGGTGAGTAGGACAGTGCTGGATTTGGAGTGGCCATCCTGGGTCCAGCCGTGCGTGGCACTTGGTGTCCAGGCAGGCTTGAGATGGCAATTATATGCAGCAACTGACTTTTGAAATGATAAGAATAAGGGGATTGCTCTTGAGAGAAACATACACACACACACACACACACACACACACACACACACACACTCTTTATATTCAATGGGGTCACCCACAGTTTTCTTTCCACACGTACACACAAAAGATTCACTTTGAGTTCCACAAGGGGCACCTATATGCCAATGTCAAGAGCAGGCAAGAACAATGGAACAATCGGTAGATTCATCAATTCTGCTGCTCATACTTCAGTTCCAAGAGTGAAATGTTAGTTTGTTCAACTCGCTGCCTTCTGCCTTGATCACAGTGTGGACGTGTTGACACAGCCTAGCCTCCTGGCTTGAGGGTCAAGACCCGTGGCTTTTAAACTTGCTTATGTGAAATCCAAACATCCATGGTCACTGGTGATCTGAAATCAAGGCACAACTTATGAAACGAACACGTAATTATCTTGTTTATTCAGGGTATAAATAGAGTTCATGCATTTTAAAATTTTTCTTCCTGATAAGGACTTTGGCCAGCATTTAGTCATTAAATAATCAGTCTCTGTGTCTCTCATTCTTTCTCTTTCTCATTTCTCCTTCTCTCTCTCCCCCCCCCCACTTTGCTTCTCTCTCCTCCTCCTCCTCCCTCACCCTGTGGCCTTTCTTTTTCCCCTGTCTCCCTCTCTGTCTCTCTTCTCTCTCCCTCCTCACTCACTGCTTGCCCTGTCCCTCTCTCTCCTCTTCTTGGTCCTTCATGGTTTCTGTGGCTTTACCTCTCTCTGTCCCTGGCATTTCTCCTCTCTCTTCTTCTTCCCAGGGAAAGGCCTCCCTGGGGTTGCTGTGGCTGCCCCAGGAAGCAGAAGAAGCAGGACCAGCCTGTGAGGTTCTGTCTGCAGCCTGGAACTCTCCTTACTTCCTGCCCAGCTTTGGCAGAAGGTGTGGTATGCTGGGACCTAGCCTTGCCATCTCCAAAACTCAGGCCCAGTAGGCCCATTCGGCCTGCATGGCTTCGGCAGCCCCGCTGAGGATCAGGTCCAGCAGGCCTGCTGTGAGCAGGGCCTTCCCCAAGCCCCGCAGGGCACTGTTTATGCGGTTGAATCATCCTCCACCATCCTCCTCACACATCCTTTCTGATTGTTACCATGCTTGCTACTGCCTGCTCCTGTACTTCCTTGGGCTTTTTCATTTCGTTCCTTCCTTAAATTCATTGTTGGACACACTTCTTTAAATTCATGGTTACGTTAGCTTTGTCTTGACTAATAGGATCTATGAAACCTCTGGCTTGATGATGCAGCCAGTTAGACCTTCTTCACAGTAAACATGAAAATAATGACGGGAACTATGGAGGTGACAGGAACTGTGGGGCGTGTGTCACCTGAGGTGGTCACATGTATTGGGCAGCCCTGGGCACTTCCATTCTGAGAATGCTCGCGTCCACCAGGTTCTCAGAGGCCAGCTCAGGTGACTCCGAAGCCACCTGTCACTCAACCACTGAGCAAACTCAGTCAGCTCTTCTGGCCCACAGCCAATTCTCCTCTGTCTCCCCAGCCTCTCTGGGAGCCCCTCGGTGGCATTTACTTCCAAGCTGTTCTGGTGACGCTTGACCATGCTGAGAGCCATTTCTGAGCCATGGTATCTGATGCTGTCCCTTTCCTCTCTGGGTGACAAGATGCTTGGGGGTAGACATTCTGCTTTTCTGGGTGAACCAATGTGTCTGGCTGATGAGCTAATTCTTTAGCTGTCTGTCTGTCTGTCTACCACCTAGCTATCTGCCCTCTATGTATCTCTATATCTGTATCTGTATCTATCTAGCTATCATCTATGTATCCATTATCTATTTGCCAATTAGCTGTCTATAATCTATCATCTATCTACAGATTTACCTATAGCTGTTATCTATCTTAATTTATTTACTTCTTACCTATCTATCACTTCATCATCTACCTGTTTTCTGCCTCTCACCTGTCTGTCCATCTGTCTGTCTGTCTACCTTCTTACCTACCTACCTACCTACCTACCTACCTACCTACCTACCTATCATCTATCTTTATCTCTAGGTCTAGCTACAGATCTATCCATCCATATATTATCATCTATCTACCTCTTTTTATTTATCTAACATCTATTATTTGTCTACTTATTATTTATCAGTTGATCAGTTATCATCTATCAATCTGTATTTTGTTATCAAGACTGATCACCTATTGATCCTCTTATCCATATACTAATCTAACTAGCCTCTGTCATCTGCTAAAGAATCTATTTATCATCTTCTCCTTCTGCTTCCTCCCTTCACACCCTCTTCTCTTGTCCTACCTCCCGAGCCAGGCTCTGGCTTAGGCCCTGGTAATCAGCAGAGGAGACACACAGTCCTCATCCTTAGAGAGCTGACATCATGGCTGGAAGAGACAGGTGATAAAAGTACACAGGTGGGGAAAGCAGGGAATTACCAGTAGGGATAGATCACATCCGGGCATTAAAATAGAAAAGTCTGAGGCAGAGGGAGCCCAAGGCTGAAAGCACACGGGCAGGGAAGGTCGGGAAGCCCTGTGGGCTCCACCACACCTGGATGGAAACGCGGCTCATGTGAAGGCCCTGAGGTAGGCGCAGGCTGGATGAGTTCAAGGTGTGGGGGAAAGGAATTCAAATAAAATGATGAAATTTGTTTCCGACTGTGACAAGGCGCAGTGTTTCCATTTCTCACTTCCTAGAGGCCACAGCTTCCCCCCTGGAAGAGAGTCTGACTTCTCACCTGAGAAAGCCACTGCATCAAACACCTTCTCCTGGGAAAGTGGCTCTGTGCTCCTCATGGCAGGGTCGAGGGCTTCAGGGGAGCACGCCATGCTGAGGCTGCGCTGACATGCTAATATTTCATTTTAATCTTGAGTGCCAGGTTCCTTTCCAAATGAAGTGTCTCAGGCAAGGCTCTAACTTACATGAAATAAAAGAGTTTAATGCTAATTAAATATCATCTGACTATGGAAGCCGTATTTATTAATGGTCTCAAAGAACACTATTGAGCTGGATGGACTGGGACTGCATCTCTGCTGAAATATACCTTGGTTGTGGGCCTTCTTTACAATTCACACATGTGTCTTCTACACATGGCAAAACTAGGGCACATGCGGATGTCTCTTTGGCCTTCACTACTAGGTAGATAGCTCAGGATGTGTAATATGCATTTGATTCAGCAGGTCTAGGCAGAATTCAAGCTGTTCTGTTTATCCAGCCCGAAGAAAGTAGCCACGATGGGGAGGACAGATTCCGACCCTGCTCCTGATACACTGACCACAGAGAGTGCCACCACAATGGAGAATGTCCCCTCACTGATTCCATGGCCACCTCCCTCTTTCCTTCCTCATCTTCCTCTTTTTCCAGTCCTTCCTACTCTTCCATCTCCTCCCAGCTTTGCTCTCTGCTCCCCTCACTGAGAACAGTGAGCTCACGGTTGCGAAACTCTTCACCAAGCATTGTTTACTCTCATCTTCCACCTTTCCCCTTGTCTCTGGTCTTCTGAGCTTTGTGTCTGGTCTCCTGACCTAGAGTTTGAGCAACTCAGGGGTGGAGTCTCTACGAACCTCCCAGGACTCCAACAAGTTTTTCTTGGGATGGCATGGATTCTCCACAAGGAGGGCCTTACTTCCTGGCTTTGACAGCACTATGTTGGCTGAGAAGGACAGGAGAAAGAAGAAAGAGGGTCAGCACCATGCGGCCCCATTCCTCCTGTTGTCTTCTAGCTTCCCCTCGGTGTGGCTTTTCCTGACCATATCTTTCTTTTCCTCTCTTCAACGTCAACTTCTGAATAGTGTAGATGAGGGATACCAAAGCCTTCTGCCTATAGTGATAAAAATGAAGTTGTGACCACCCAGAGACTCTCTTTGGTGGTTCCCCATAGGCATGCGGGTCCAATGTAGTAACAACTTTCAGATTTTTAATGCAAAACCAAGGCATCTGGATTTGAGCACAGAATTTTACCAGTTAACAACTCCTACCTATTTTTCTTTCCTCATAACATGAGCCAAACTGAACATGTGTATTAGTGGGATTCTAAGTGGGTTCAGGGTGCCAACTTAAGCACATTAACTGTGGGCATGGCTCCTCAGATCAGGCAGGGAAGAGGTCAGCAGGGTCCAAATGGTGAGGACCCCAGCTGAGTTGGGTCCTCAGCAGCTCCCAGGTTTGGTGTCAGAGTGGCACATGGGAGACCTTTGAGGACTCAGAAGCAGGGCTCGGAGGGGCTCCACATGGTTTGCAGGCCTCCAGGGGACTTACTCTTCTCCCCCAGCTCATCTGTATCCCACCTATAATTAGCATCTGAAATTTCTAAATGAACTGCCTGATCAAGTAAATCTAGCAAGCTTATTGTGAAGTGTTACCCAGTCCTCTTCCTCCAACTGTCCACACAGACAGCCGACAACCTGGCTTGCTTCTGTTGTCTGCAACCCGAGTGACTCCTGTGCGCTGCCTGGCAGCTGACGAGACACCCTGTTTACGTGATCCATAATGAGTTTATTAGGGTTTCACTGCCTCGTTGCTATTAAGTTTTATCAGTTTGAGCTTCAAGAGCACAAGGCTAAATTTTCAATAGAGTTTTCACAAAGTTTAAGTGGGGATTAAGATGGTTAAAAACAGGTCCAACTGGTGGCATTAGTATTTGGTTCAGAAATATTATTTTTGCCCACTAAAGGATTGTGATCTTCTATTTATATACTTAACACTTTTTGGATTCAGAAGGGGAGCGCAGGGCTCAGCTTTTATTTTCACTAAGCGAATGTGGACATGTTAGTGGAGAGGACTGAGTCAAAGCTGTATCAATTTAGACTGACCTGTGTGTGACTGTTCAGTGCCGGAAGGTCATTGTCCCTGTCTTGGGACATGGTTAGAGCTGCCTGTAGCTTTGACCTGGTTAATAAACATTTTAAAGCAAGACAAAAAAAAAATGATTCCACAAATTACAATGAAAAGAGTTATGATATTATTTTCTCCCCAGTTCTTAAAGATAAGCAAGTTCTCCTATGAAAATACGTGTGTATGTAATTGACTATTATTTACTGGGATCCCTTCTATAATTCTTGAGCAATTTTTAGGAAGAAACCAATTCGGAATTTCTTCTGTGGCTGCAATCAGAATAAAGTGGTTCCACTTTTAGGCTAAGAGAAAAAAAAAAAGTAATGGGCTGAGCTGCTATTATGGCAAGTTTATTATTATTGGTATATAAGCTAGCTGGGGGCTTAAGCACAGAGCAGTTGGATAATTTAGCTAGCTCCTGGATCCAATTAAAAGAAATCTATGTTGTGTCCACAGTGGGGGGATGGCCAGTGCTGAGGAAGCGCTGTCTTGCTGACGGCGACTCACCTGTGGCATTGTCTTGGTCACACGCAGTTGGGGATACAAAATATTTTAAATCCTCTCATTACTGCCTTCGAGAAGACAGACACTTCAAGCAGCTCCCCATTTATCTGAGATTACCAGTTAAACGCGTGAAAAAGCAACTCTGGCTTGTTCACTCCATCGGCCATTGGGAAGATTTCGCGTTCTCCAGCAATGGCCAATGGCGACCGTCATGGCTTTGATTAGTGGAGTGCTGCACTTTTTAGCGGAGACCTTTGCTAAGTTAATTTATGACTCGGGTTGAAGGGCTCTGGGCTGGGTATTACGTATGTGCACAACTATTGTACCTGGTGTCAATAAGGGCGCATTTAGGGAAATTTGAAATGAAACTCCAGGGTGTTTTTGTTCTTTGGTGGAGCGATGTACCAGAGATATTTTGAGCTTGAGCCAACAGCTTTTGCTAGCTCTCATCACAGATGACTATAAGTATGTATGGACTGTTAGAGGAGCACTATTTGGAGGAAACCTATCTTTTATAGAATGTTACTTTTATGTACAAGGTAGGAGAGAGAGAGAGAAAGAGAGAGAGAGAGAGAGAGAGAGAGAGAGAGAAAGAGTGAGAGAGAGAGAACGAGAGAGAGAGAGAGAGAGGGAGAGAGAGAGTGAGAGAGAGAGAGAAACTAATTTAGGTAGCAGGCAATGTTCTCTTGAATGGGGATTATGAAAAAAATGTTTACAAAAAACCCAGCTCTGAATATGGCTTTTTATTTAATCATTATTACATCAATCATCAATATCAATACTTAATAGCAAGCTGATAATGTAGCCAGTAGGTGAAACAGCTATTAAAAAGTGTAAAAAAATGATTAATCAGGTATGGGGGTAGTAATGCACTCCAATTATTTAATGAGAAGTACATATTTTTTTGAAAGTGTTTGTTTTTAATAATCGACTAGAATATTAGTTTGCAAAAATGTAATTGCTCCTTAATTTCACATCTTCGCTTCTTTGTGCCGGGTACCAAGGTAGTATATTTCTGTAGTTATTGTTTGCAGCCCTTCGTGTAAAAAATCACGTTCATTTCAAGAAGCTGTTATGGTATTGATTCTGGTAAAGACTTCCATTAACTGACCAATCTAAATCTCATAAGTGATGTCAGGATAGTTATGCATTTGCTTGGTTCAAGTATTCAGCCATTATGTTAGAATGCAGGCAGCGTCTGAATATGGCTGTTAAATTATTTCTAAATACCGAACCAGAACAGCTTAACAGTTCTGCAGTTGGAGACTGACACAAAAATGACAATCTGCCACCTCTTTGTTTTTTAAATATTAACGTTGTATTGGGATAGTATTTTTGGAGTAAAAAACCTGTGGCACGAGAGGATAAGTGACATAAACAAAGGCAGCTGGGCTTCATGAAATAATGGAACAATAAGACCCTTGCAGCGGCGCTCATCACTCCAGTATGTTAATTAGCATTCTGTTGTGGCCGCAGCACGGAAAACATGTAATCTGTATTGGTGTACAGTACAGCTGTGAACACACATTCTTTTTTGTGAGTCCCTGGAGTTAGCCCTGCCATTGGCATATGCGTTTGGGCCAAAAGTCAAGCAATCCCCACTAAAATAGCACACTATGGCAGCGAAATGTCATTTGTCTTTTCTTATTTTTTTTTTTCCTCCCCTCAATGCCACATGCTATCCAGTGATGTAATCTAGTATCACTGCATCTGCCTCTCTGCTCTATTTTTGCAAGGGTATGGCGTGTGTGTGTGTGTGTGTGTGTGTGTGTGTGTGTGTGAGAGAGAGAGAGAGAGAGAGAGAGAGAGAGAGAGAGAGAGAGAGAGTGCACCAGGGAGCAGGAAGATTTAAAAGACCATGGCCCCAAAATGATCAAATGAAAAAAAAATCAATTCTTTCTTTTGGCATTATTTAAATGTATAATTTTTAAAATGCATAGTCCTCCTTAAGTGTGAAGAAACTAGAATGTGTTCCTTATTTTCCTGGGGAGGGGGGAAGAAAGGAGAGGGGAAGCTATTCTTAATGTAAAAGCCTGCAGAAAAGGAGGTTGATGGGACAGAATCCCAGTAAACTTTTGTCTTTAGTGATCATTTATATTCAGAATATAGCTCATTGTCTTTCATGTGTGTAATACCCCCTTGGGGTAGGATTGGGTCTTCCCATTTCACAGCAGAAGAAACTGAGGCTGAAACCTGGCCCTACCTGCTTAGCCTGTCTGATGGTAATCCCCAGGCTGGTATTGGGAGGCTGCAGAGTCTAAGTAGAAACCGTTGGTCAGTTTTAGGGAAGTGGTCGTTGCCAGGGCAAAGCAGCAGCGAGAGGCTGGGAGGTGGAAGTGGCCTTTAGGGACAGGACCCACAAAGGCCTCTTCTGGGTGATCTTGCTGCTCACAGGTTGGCCAGCTGGGATCCAACACTGGTACTGCTCAGAAAAGACCCTGGGTCCATCTGATGCCAGCCTTGCCAGTGGCAAGGGTCTGGAAATGCCAGTTTTGACGGTGATGTCCCAGGTGCCAGCACCGTGCTCAGATTTTACCTGATGTCATTTGGCTGAAAAGTGAAAATAACTTCAAGTCTCATAGTTCTCATAGGCACTCAGTTTCTGTGTGTGTGTGTGTGTGTGTGTGTGCGCGCGCGCGCACACGCACGCATGCAAGGGTGTAGGAATATGTAGCTTTTTCAGTACAGAGCATACGTATAGTCTCAATCAGTTATATATGCATATATATTCCTTTCCAAATTAATTTCTGATCAAAACTTACATCAAACCCCTTAAATTTATTTTCTATTCAGCTAAGGACCATGGAGTTGTTAAAATTTTTTCCCTATTTTTCAGCGTCTCCTCCCAACTCCCACCATCTGATTGGACTATACCAAAAAAAAAAAAGATTAAAACCCAGGAAAAATAAACTCATATAACAAAACAAAAGAAAAGCACACCTGGCTCTAAAGTAACTTTCAGACTTTTCTGGGTAAACCTTCTTGTCTCTATAAGATGTGAATGAATACTTAAGCTCTAGATTTTTCTTTTCATCTGCCTCAAACCTGATTGGAAAGCTACTCCCACCACACAAAGGAAACACAGCATGTGGGTCACCATGCTGATCCAATTTGGTTCTGTTTTTTGACTGTGGAGGAATCAAATTGTCTGGTGACGTGTATGAGTGTCCACCTGGGAACTGGTTAGGTTAAAGGTTAATAGAACTTGCCTCTCTCTCTCTCTCTCCTTCCTTCTTCCTTCCTTTCTTCCTTCTCTCTAGCTCTTTCTCCTTCCTTACTTCCTTCTCTAGCTCTTTCTCCTTCCTTCATTCCTTCTAGCTCTTTCGCCCTTCCTTCCTTCCTTCCTTCCTTCCTTCCTTCCTTCCTTCCTTCCTTCCTTCCTTCCTTCTCTCTAGCTCTTTCTCCCTTCCTTCCTTCCTTCCTTCCTTCCTTCCTTCCTTCCTTCCTTCCTTCCTTCTAAACTCCTCTCCACTTGTCTGCCCTCATCCCAACCCCCCATGTCTGGCCCCTAGGCCATCTCAAAGACTGCTTCCTGTCTTTCCCTAACTTGCCTAGGGAGGAAGGCAGGACTGACATTAAGATTTTAGGTCCTTTTTCCTCTTTTTCTAGAAATTCACACACCCTCTTTGGTTAATGGCTCTTTAAATACTGAAATGCCTGGCAAAACCAAAACAAAACAAAATAAAACGGTGTCTGTCAAAGAAATAAGAACAACAACAACAACAAAAAATGTTGGTATCTTTTAGAATTTGTCTTCCTAGTGCTAAAAGTATATAATTAATAGGAGAATTTTCCTCCAGATGTGGCTATACTATAATAGTGCCTTATAAATGCTACAGAAAGAAAAATTGCTTGGAACGAAGGCATCCTCAATGAGAACACACCTGGGTCTGACAAAGATTGCATTTAGGGACTGCTGCGCTCTCCCGTCGCAGAGAAAGACCAAGTCTCAGGGAGCAGCTGGAGAGAAAGCCCAGGCAAATCTGCATGCAAATAGCAGCACATTGTTAACTTAATCAGATGCCGAGGAAAAGATGTGCCAGGACTGGGAGGATGATCTACACCACGGAGGGAGAGCGGCTGAGCTGCGCGGGCTCTGGGGCCAGGGTGGGCCCGAGCAAGACGTGGGCAGCCCGCCGGCCCAGCCCACCCGCTGTTGGCCTGTTCGCCAGGCCTGCAGTCAGTCCATGTACCACGCAAGGCCTGATTCGCTTTTTGAAAAGATAGAAACGATGGAATATATTTCAATTGGATGTAAGCTTTATTATTTTTTTTATGGTGATATAGGTATGGGCATTATTTTGCCTGACTCCATAACTCCAATTAAATAATATTTCTGCTTAAATATCCGGGTGCATGAAGATAAGAAATACTGCCCTGGAGTGTATAAAGAATTTTTTTTTTTTTCATTTCACAAAGAAAAAGAGCAGCTCTCTATAGATTGAAGTATTGGGTATAAATTATACCTTAAGAAGTCGAAGACACCTGTTATTTATATTTTATATTAATATTAATGGAAAATGTATTTTAAATCTCCTCTATCTTTTAGTCTAGCACCATAAAAAATAAAAAGTAATACTATTTAATCACCCACAGCTTAATAGTGCCTTAGTTGTTTACTGCCGCTGCACTAATTGCTCTGTACTAATGTGTTTTTCTGTGATATCCAGTAGTGCTAAGAGAACAGAGATCCATAACCAATTAAATATAGTGTTTTTCATGTTAAAAATATATCTGGTGAGACTAGAAAAGGAACAGAAGCCGCCCTTAAGAAAGGCGCGTTGGCACCGTCTCGGTACCCAGCAGAAGGTGCCCGCATTGCCTCTTTTGCGCAAAGACAAAGGGGGTAATTTTTTTGGCAAGAAAACAAACCCAAGGAAAAGACAACAAACTGAGCGTTTCCTATTTTTTTTCCCCCTCCTGCCAGTCCTCGGGCTGTTTCTGTCCTTTCTCTTCCAAAGAGGGCGAGTTGGATTTGGGAGGGGGAGAGGGGGAGCGGCCGGCCCACCCGGGCACCCCGGGAGCAGGGTCGGGCCGGGAAGGAGCTTGGCCCGGGGCGCCCGCCGCCGCCGCGAGCCGGGAGAGCGCCCCACTCGCGCGCGGGTCGCCCCTGCGGAGGGTTAACTGAGGACCACGGCGGGCTGCAGGCGCGGGAGCGCGGGCGCTCGGGCCGCGCGGGCGCGGCTCCCGCGGGGAGGAAGGTGAGGGCGAGCTGGGCGTAATGACATTAGCCATAATTACCGGAGACCCGGGGAGCAACAAAGGAATGTGCGGCGGCGCCGCCGCCCCGGCCCCGGGCGCTCCGGCCCAGCCGGCCGCGCAGCCGCGAGCCCGCCGCCTGCGTTCGTTGGCGCCGCGCCCGGGGTCGCCGCGGCCGCGCGCCGCCCCC
>PVKA01054050.1:0-10935 GCA_004027165.1 Ctenomys sociabilis | reverse complement strand
GTCTATCCCACGGGTGTACAGCCTCATGTCCCAAATTTTTTCTAATATCCAGGAGGGGTCTTGGGGGTTTAGGACAGTCAGATTGACAGACAGGCACTTTGTATCATGGCTTAAGCCAGTGAAGCAGTGGGAAGGGCGTGGGGTTATGCGGATGTCTGGGTCGGGATTGCGAGCAGACCATCCATTTTTGACTATGGTCTCACATCCCCAGGAGGGGCAGTAGGCCTGGCCTGGGTTATTGCACCCCGTGCGTCTGTTGAGTTTAGGGCATAGATATACGGGCCTACGGTAAGGTAAGTAGGGGTCATAGGCAAAACATCCCTCCCTGTTATCGAGATTGTTGGCCCAGATTTGGTCCACCAAATGGGGTTGGCCCAACCCACGCCAAGTGACTACTTCTCGTTGGTCACTGAATCGGAGAAGTGTCCATTGCTAGGGTTGGTGAGGATTAGAGTTGGTCCCCCTAGGTGTCATGGGGAGGATCAGGCATAGCAGCCCTACGCACCCGTATCTTGAGGGGGTTGTCTTTTTTTGATAGTCCAGTTACTGTCCTGGGGGTCCGGCGCAGCCATGAGGTGAGAAGTGTGGATCCATGAGGCAATGCCATTAACCTCGACCGTGGTGGGGGTAGTCAACAGCACCTGGTAGGGTCTTTTCCACCGGGGCTGGAGTGTCTCCTCTTGGTATCGCTGGACAAACACAAAGTCCCCAACTTGGTGTTTGTGGGGCGTGGGCTCTTCACTGGGCTGGTAAGCTGAGGAGAGTTGTCACCAGAGAACCCTCTGGATCTGGTCTAGGGCCATGAGTTTATCAACTAGAAAGGTTGGGGGTAAAGAAGAGTTGTCAGGCAAAGGGGTGAGGTCTCGGATAGGCAGCGGGGTTCCATATAATATTTTAAAAGGGGTTAAGCTGGGAGGTTTAGCAGAAGGAGTATTTCTTGTCCTGAACAACACATAAGGTAGGAGCATGGTCCAATCTTTTAAGCCAGTCTCTTGGGCCAATTTGGTTAAGGTCTCTTTAATTGTTCTATTCATCCTTTCTACCTGTCCTGAGCTTTGGGGTCTGTATGTACAATGTAATTTCCAATCAATCCCCAATATGCTGGCCATTCCCTGACTTACCTGAGCCACAAATGCCAGCCCATTATCAGACCCTATTATCTTAGGTAGCCCAAAGTGAGGAAATATTTCTTCCATGAATTTTTTTACCACAGTACAGGCTGTCTCTCTTTTGGTGGGGAATGCCTCTACCTACCCGGAGAAGGTGTCCAGAAAGACCAGCAGATATTTAAGCCCATACCTGGCGGGTTTGATATCAGTGAAATCTACTTTCCAGTATTGTCCAGGCCTAGTTCCCCGTAGTCTCTTTCTGGGTGTCAGCTTGGTAGGGTGTGAGTTGACCAAGTGGCAGGCCTTGCATTTGGTCACAACCTGTGTGGCTATGTCACGAATTTGGTGTGGGGGCAAATCACTTGTCCCCTGATGTTGCGCCAGCAAACATAGCTTTTTGATGCCCAGGTGAATAAGCTGGTGGGCCTTTGTGAAATAGGCCAGGAGTTCAGTTTTATCCATCTCATGGGGCAGTGGGATCTCCTCGTTGGAGTCAACCACCTTTGCCAGAAGGGAAATTGTTTGCAGCATCAAGGTCGCTAGGCCCGGACAGCTGCTGCCTTTGTGGCCCCATCTGTTTGATTATTGCACCTGGCAACTAGATCGGTTTTTTTTTTTTTTTTTTTGGTGGCTATTGCAATGCACAATAGCCAGTTTCTTTTTCTTTTTCTTTTTTTTTTTTTTTTTTTGTCTTTTTGAGACAGGGTCTCACTATGCAGTTCAGGCTGGCCTTAAGCTCACTTTGTAGCTCAGGCTGGTCTCGAACTCACAACAATCCTCCTGCCTCAGCCTCCCAAATGCTGGCATTACAGGCATGCGCCACCACGCCCGGCTTAGCCAGTTTCTTTGGCAGCATGATAGCTTCTACAAGTCTGAGAATCTCTGGCTTATTTTTAATTTCCTTTCCAGCAGAGGTTAAGAGTCCTCTCTGTTGATATATTGCCCCGTGGATATGTGCCGTAGCGAAGGCATAGTGGCTATCCATGTAAATGGTTGCCCGTTTTCCCTCTGCCAATTCTAGAGCCTTAGTAAGAGCGATTAGCTCTACTCTTTGGGCCGACGAGCCCTCCTTTAATCCCGCCGACCAAATGACATCCGTTCCGTCCCTAACCACGGCCCCCGCGAGTCGCTTACGTTATAATAGGAAGCTACTCCCGTCAGTGAACCAGGTTACCTCAGCATCTGGAAGTGGTTGATCAGTCAGGTCAGAGCGGAGTCCCGTCTCCTCTGCTAGGATGTCTTGGCAGGTATGTAGGATTGGCTCGGAGGTTTCTTCAGGCAGTAGGTTAGCTGGATTGAGGGCAACTGGTGGTCCAAAAGTTATTCGGTCCTTGTTAAGTAGAAGGCTTTGGTAATGCGTGATCCGGGCGTTGGAAAGCCATCTGTTTGGCGGTTGCTGGATTATGCTCTCTAGGGCGTGTGGGCCTATTATAGTCAGTTTTTGTCCCAAAGTCAACTTATCTGCATCTTTGGTTAATAGGGCCACCGCTGCTATAGCCTTTAAACAGGGGGGCCATCCATTAGCCACTGGATCCAGTTTCTTTGACAAGTAGGCCACAGGCCGTTTCCAAGGCCCGAAGTTCTGGGTTAAGACCCCCCACGCTATCCCCCATTTTTCCTCAATGTAAAGGACAAACGGTTTGTTGATATTGGGCAGAGCTAGGGCAGGGGCGGACAGTAAGGCCTTCTTGATATCATCAAAGGCCTCCTGTGTCACTGAGTCCCAGGAAAAAGGGGCATCCCCCTTAAGAAGGGGGTGAAGCGGTGCGGCCAGGGAGGCAAACCCCGGGATCCACAGGCGGCAGTAGCCTGCGGTTCCGAGGAATTCTCGCAGTTGCTTTCGGTTTGCGGACGGAGGAATTTGAGGTACAGTCCTTTTTCTGGCCTCTGTTAGCCAGCGCCTTCCTTCCCTGAGAACATACCCCAGAAAGATGACTTCCCTTTTACAGATTTGTGCCTTTTTGGCAGAGGCCCCATGCACTGAAAGAATCCTAGACCAGCCTGGTGGGAGAAACCTGGGCACATCACTCTCGTGGTTCTAGTGTGTTCTTTCCCTGATATGAGAAACCCAAAATATAAATAATTTAAAGAGCGGGGGGGGGGGGAGAGGCCTGAGAGAAATGGGCAAGTAGACCCCTATAAGAATGGGCAGGGACTCTAGGAAAGGAGAGAAAGAGGAGAGTGGAGGAAAAATGACCAAGATGTAATACGGGTATGTAATCACTATGCTGACTGCACTATGTGCAACAGTGCAACCATGAAAATTTTTTTAAGAAATTCTGTTTAGAGCCAGGCATAGTGACAACATGCCTGTAATCTCAGCTCTTGGGAGGCTGAAGCAGGAGGATTGCCACGAGTTTGAGGCCAGCCTAGGCTACATAGTGTGTTCAAGACCAGCCTAAACTACACTATGAGACCCTGTCTCAAAAAAAAAAAAAATCTGTTTAGGGCGGCACACCTTGTATTCTTATATCTTCCAGCCCTGGTACTTCTCTAGATTCTTAGGGCACTTGCAAAAGCGTTTTGGAGTCAGGCCGCTCTCTCGCTCTCTCTCTCTGATGCGTGCGTGCATCTGAGTATCAACTTCCTCTCCTGACATGGAGGCAGTGACCGTTCTCAGCTCTCAGAATTGTCTGGAACTCCGTTATTTTTAATGATTTTGGTAAGCTGTTCTTTGAGGGCCCGCGAGAGCCCGTGCGAGCCTGGGCGGGCTCGCTTCCCGCAGGCAGAGTTCGCAGTCCGGAGGGCTGCTTCCCGGCGTGGGGATTCGGCGGGCCAGCAGATGGCGCCCACGTGCAGGCGACACCGCGAAGGCGTCCTACAGTCCTACAACGCGTCCGCTCGCGTCGAGCGTCGCCCGGCTCAAAAACCAAAGAAAAAAGTAGAGAAAAGAACGAGGGGCGACCCTTCCTGCACAGTGCCACCACCGGGAGGTGCCCGACGCATCGAGGACGCACACATCAACGTCAAGGACTTTGCAGACCCCAGGGAGCTATGTGAGGAGGCTCACCCGGACTGCTGCGACGTCGCAAGCAGCTGCTGGGTGCAGATGCGGAGGTGACTAACCGCCTTCCCACGATGCCCCCAACACAGGTCACTACAAGGCTGGTAGCTGTCCTCATCCCTCCCACAACCGCTCTACCTGCTAACTTGGGGACTGTCTTGCAGCCCTGTCTTCCTCTGTCCTAGCAAGCCTTTTAAGCAGGGAGAGGTGAGTTTTGCCTCCTCTGCTTTGAAGGCCCAGTTGTCGCTCTGTCCACCCCCAGCTTTCATGTCCTGGGAGCACCTGGACAGCCTCCTACCGTTCTGAGGACAGCACCACCCATGGCACATTACAGGGCCCCCTTCTGCCACATGGGTCTGGCTAGACTTACAGGTGAAATTGTCCCCAAGAGGAAGGGCAGCAGTACACACTATCACTGTCACTATGGTACTGTTTGATTTGGAATGAAGATTCAAAAAGTCTGGAATAATGTAAAGCTGAGAGATATAGCCCACACACAGGATGACATATTGGAGACTAGTCATGTGACCAGCCCAGGAGCTCAACATCTTTGGGAAAAGCCTGCTTCCAGGTCCGAAGCAGGGGACACACAGCCTACAAGGTACTACCCATAGCTGCTGGAGAGCAGGTTGCAGAGATGACAAGAGTCATTATCAGAATCCCATGAGATGTGCCAACTACAGACCACCACGCAGTCTGTACATAGTGAGGATGATGTCCACATCTGTTCTGAGTCCCCTACATAGCAGGTCCTGCCTGCCCATGCTTGGAAAATGTCACTGGAACCCACAATGTCCAGGACCTGACAACACAGATCAAAACAGGGAATTGCTCCAAGGAGCCTGTCGCAGAGCAGAATCTGAATTAAAAGATTTCTAAAACAGCCAGGAAAATCCAACACTGATTACATGTTTGATAAAAACTGGTAATTAAGTTTTAGGTGGCATTACAGTTTGTTCTAAAGGGACCTTTCTGGAGAAATGCACTGAAAGAATATATGCAGTGTCTCATTTGCTTGAAAAACACCTGAGGAGTGGGCAGGTGTGAGTAAAGTCGGCCAGCTGTGAGATTCAGGTGAGAGAGCTGAAGGCATCCCTGTATAGATCACTATACTTTGTCACCACCAGTTCTAACTTTCACTGTGTGAAAGTCAGAGTCATGGAGACCATGAGTGAGCAGGATAGAGATTCCATGAGGAGGTCACCCAGGTCGGTCTGTGTTGTATAAATGGAGAGCGGCCTCCCCAAGTGTGTGGAGGCAGACTGGGTCATTGCTGGTTTGCTGACAGGAAGTGGGGCCGGCTGGAGGTGATCACGGGAGGGTGCGTCTCCCTCCCTGCCTCCTTTCTTATTTCTGGCCACCTGGCGTGAGCAGCTTTCATGCTGCCTCTGCCATGGAACCAGTGACCTTAGACTGTAACTATGAACCAAGATGAACTCTGCCTTTAAGTTGCTGGTGTCAGGGATTCTGTCTCAGGGACACGAAAAGTGACTTAAGACAGTCTGGGCAGGCGTCCATATGACAGAAAACACAGGAAGGGCTGAAGGCCTAAGAGGCACTTACCCTGCATTTCTGGCCATTGGGGAAGGGCCAAAGGCTGAGGAAAGGGGTGGCCATTAAGAGCAGAAAGTGGGACCTCAGTCCTCCCACAGCAAGAGACCAAGTCCTAGCAATCACACAACAAAGGAAGGAGGGCAGAAGCTTTGCCAGTGAGACTGATTCCTCCCCAAGTGTGGGACTGGGTTGTGGCAATTTGTCATAGCCATGAGAAACTCATGCACACCGAAGATCTGCTGGTAACACTTGAACACATGAGACAGAACACCCTTGGTGAGGACAGACTGTGAGTGACAAGAGTTTATGTTAAACTTTCCTTCAGACAGGACTGAAGTTGAAGATAGATTGAACATTAGCATTTGGGTTCAGATTGCTGCTGATTTACAGGCTGTTGATTTTAAATACTTGAATAGTTGTTGAAATGTCACCTGTAATGTTTCTATCACTTGTATAAATAAACATCTTTATTCATTAAAAGCAACCAGGAGCAAGAGATCATCTTTTTTTTTGGCAGAACTGGGGATTGAACTCAGGCCCTTGTGCTTGCCAGGCAAGTGCTATCATCTTATTTTAAAATGTAAAGTAAAATAAACCAGATTGCAGGGGGGGGGAAGTTGTTCTGGGATACTAGATATAGACCACCTAAGCTCACTGTCTTCATATGTAGTATTTTAAAATATTCCATTACTATTATTTCTAATTTTTTTTTTTTTTTTTTTTTTTTTTTTTTTTTTTTTTTTTTTTTTTTTTTTTTTTTTTTTTTTTTTTTTTTTTTTTTTTTTTTTTTTTTTTTTTTTTTTTTTTTTTTTTGTCTTTTTGAGACAGGGTCTCATTATGCAGTTCAGGCTGGCCTTAAGCTCACTTTGTAGCTCAGGCTAGTCTCGAACTCACAGCAATCCTCCTGCCTCAGCCTCCCAAGTGCTGGGATTACAGGCCTGCGCCACCACGCCCGGCTTATTTCTAATTTTATTATTGTCCCTCATGCACTCTTTCTTTTCTCCTTTCAAATAACAACACCAAGAACTCTCATCAGAGAGTTTTTTCTCATCAGAAATGTATCTATGGGCTGCTCCCAGGAATTTTGCATGCCTAGCACTTGGGAAGCTAAGGCAGGAGGAATGCCATAAATTTGAGGCCAGCCTGGGCTACGTAGTGAGTTCCAGGCCAGCTTGGACTATAGAACAAGATTCTGTCTCAAAACAAAGAAACAAATAAAGCATAACATTTGTATATTTTATTTCTTATTGTTCAAACTCTAAATGATTCACACTTTATATCTGTAAAACAGGCTCAGAAAAGTCAAGGGAGTTCAGATCTGCTTGATTTGATTCAGTTTTTACTTCTCGAAGGCCTGTTTGATTTGATTCAGTAATTAAGCTAATTCTTTGCCATTTCCTGATACCTTTTTCTGTCCTCTAAGGCTAGCCAAGGCATACATGTCTCTCCTATGCTTACATACTAAATCAGAACACTGATCCCAGTAACATTTTTATTTACTTACTTGCTTATTTTTATTTAGAGGCAAGTTCTTATTAAATTGCTAACTTAGGGGCTGAGGAGATGGCTCAGTGGAATAAGCACTTCCCTGGCAAACGCAAGGGCCTGAGTTCAATCCCTGGTTCCACACACACACAAAAAAAATTGCTAACCTTCCCAGGCTGGGCTCAAAACAGATCTGTCTGTCTTAGCTTCCCAGTGTCCTGGGATCACAGTGCAGGCCACTAGGCCCCTTGCATCTGAAGCGTTCATTTCTGGCCCGCCTTCCCTACTGGCTGAGGCCTTCTAGTTCTCATTCATTGCACTCCCAGTGGAGTTCCTGTCTTCAGGAAAAAGTGAATGGAAAAAAAAATTAATGACTCACAATGTCAGGCCTGAGGAAAGGGTTCAGCCGAAGGGATTTGTGAGCAGCCAGGGCCACTGTTAAATCAAAAGAAGTTTTTTAGAGGATGTGATGGCAGGGATGTCTGCCAACCAGACACATCTAGCTAAGCCTTTGGGCCTAAATTGACAGTGAGGATAAGAACTGCATGGTGGGGTAATCCTAAGAGATCTTCAATCTTGGCAGGCTGTCTTTTTTTTTGAAAATACATTCTGAGGCTTAACACATTCGAAGGGGAACTGGCAGGTACAAAATGTGTCAGTGGCTGTACAAGTTGCTTAGCATAAGGTTTACCATTGTAGTTTTCAAGACATTGCTTTGAGGTGAATCTTATTTTCCAAGGCTGAAAACCTCTGTTAAAATTTGACAGACAGAAAGCAAGTGCCGGGTGAAATGAATGGACATATAGCTCTTCAGAGTGCCCCAGAACTGGGGACATAACCTGGACAGTGAAGGGTCTCTGTTCTCTTCCTGTAGCAGTGGGAAACCTTTCCCAAGAGACTGAACTACAAAAGAATGCAGTATATTAGATCACCAGACCAATGATTTCTGATTTGTGGGGTTTTAAGAAAAATCAGGGGCTGGGAAGATAGCTCAGCAGAGTAAGCACTTGCCCAGCAAGCGCAAGGGCCTGAGTTCAATCTCCTGTTCCACCACAAAAAAAAAAAAAAAAAAAAAAAAAAAAAAAGTGGAGAAGCTGAGAAGCTGGGGAGATACCTCAGTTGTCTAAGTGGCTATCTGCCAAGCACAAGGATCTAGGTTTTATCCCCAGTACCACATACTGTGTAGGCCCCACGATGGTGCACACCTGTAATCACAGCACTGTGTAGCGAGGTCCTGTACCAAATAAACAAATCTTTAACAAACGAACAAAAAAAAAAAAAAAATGAAGAGGCAAAAAAGTACATGCATGTGGAGGAGTATGTAAGAAATTGGAGAGTGGACAGTGAGATTTTGAGGAAAAAGTAGCTAATCTAGAGACATACTAAATAACTTGCACAGGGCATGTGGGATGAGGAAAGAGAAAACAGGGCAGCAACAGCTGTGGGAGTGACCAAGAACACTTGGAACTCAAGGACACCCTGTTTTTGTGTCCTTGCTCCCAGATGCCTAGCAGGTTCTCACGTATAGCCTCGACATTAATCTTGGACACATACGGTGGGATCTTGTTATGTTCACCTAAAGTAACCCAAAGGCTGAGACTCAAGATATATAAAAATAAAGACCAGCAGCCTTTTTGCTCCAGCCCTCGTGTGGCTTGCATTCAGTGTCCGTGTGTCTTTCTCTGCGGCCGGCACCCATGAGTCTTTCCCAACAAGAAGAAAATGCTTGGGCTCACATTTCTGATAGAAGAAGACGACAGCCGCCTCCTGTGGGCCAGCCCTCCCTTATTTCAGTCCTGGGCCCTTCTCATCTCTGGAACATCACATCTTTGTATATATAAGAAGTCAGGATGAATCGGTGAAGCATATTTTTCTAATCTTGATTTTATTTGTAGTGGAAGCTTTACTAAAATTAAATCTCAACTAGGAAGGATTATTTTTTCTTGCAAGTGATAAAAATTTTAAATATTAAGTTAGAGCTTGCACATGGGCCATGTTAAAGAGGTTGGATGTGTAGCCTTTACTCCAAGGCTGGCCTAGACACAAGGGGAATGAGATGTCCACATGGGACCTGTGGAGAACCACTGGGACTGCTTCACAGCTCAGGAGCATCTATGGACACCTGAGGACATGACCCTGCTTGTCTAGTGCAGGTGCACATTGAGACCATGACTTGGCACAGGTAAGCACACATGCGCTGGTTACAGCACTATGTAAGAATGTAAACATGAGATAACAACCTGTTTATGAACTATACACTAGGGTCTGTGGAGACAGCTCTGTGATATAAGCACCTAACTGGCAAGCACAAGGTTCTGAGTTCGATTCCTGGTACTGCATGCCATGCCAGTCCAGGAACTCTGGATGCACTATGCTGGCTCTGGAACTGGGCATGGTGGCACAAGCCTATAATCCCACCATTAGGGAGGCTTTGACAAGAGGATCACTATGAGTCTGAACTGCATAGCAAGACCTTGTATAAAAAAAAAAATTACACACTAAAGATTCAGATGGTTCTCTGCTCTTGTGCTCTTGTGCTCTGGCTCCCTGCTCTGCTGCATGCTGCCTGTTATTATGGCTTGTGTCTTGCTTACATGTGTTCTTTAACTTTGGAACTTCACCCTCAAAACTCACTATTGGGCCCCTTGAGCAGGTCAGTGAGGGCTTTGAAAAATCTTAGCTAAAAATCTGAGCTTCTGTGAGGCACGATTCTATAATCCCAGCACTTGAAAGGCTGAAGTAGGGGGATTACCTCAAGCTCAAGGTCCATTTGGGCTATATAGGGAGTTCAAGGCCAGCCTGAACTATACAGTAAGAACCTGCCTCAAAAAACAATTTTTTTTTAAACTTGGGATTGTGTTTCCACAAAAGAAGGAGAAAATTACATAGTATTTAATAAATTACCTTTTTTAAAGAAAATAAAAGTAAACTGGGGCCAGGGAAATAGATTCATGGCTTGAGCAACAGCCTGCTAAGTACATGGTCTGGAGTTTGATCCTCAGTACAAAAAAAAGGCAACCTGGAGGATAACAATGGCACCTGCAATCTCAGCACTCAGGAAACTGCCTCAGGAGAAAGGCAAGTCAAGGCCAGCTGGGAATTTAATGACTTTTGGGCCAGCTGGAATCAGACCTATCTCAAGGAGAAGAAAGAAAGAGGAGAATGAAGAGGAAGAAGAGGAAGAGGAGGAGAGAGGGAGAAGAAAGAGTAAAAGATCAACAAGAAGAAAATTTTAGTTTGCATCTTGGGATTTCCAAACAAACATTCCTAGTAGAGACATCCAAATACCCTAAAAGCAGTGCTCAGCGAAAAACGCCTCTGCCCCTCTGCCATCCATCCTTGTTTTTCCAACCTGTTAGGGAGCACAGACCTGTCCCCTGATGGGTGAAGGAAGAGCTGTGATTCTTTGAGTGAAACAAATTATTTACTAAATAATATTGTTATGCAGGAGAACTGTAACTCCCACCATGCTATGTCAAATGTGTCAGCTTCATGGTCCCATAACATTGAGGCATAAAACTGTGAAGCAAAGGAAGAAGTTAGGAGAGTTTTATTGGAAATAAGGAAAACCATTATGTTGGTTCCTCCTACTCAAGCAAGGGATATCCTTCCACTTTCTGATATCTTTTTCAGTGAACCATCATTTTAATATATAGATCTTTTACTTCCTCTGCTAGATTGATTCCTATGTGTCTTTTTGTTTGTTTTTGGATCCTCAGGTCTGGGGATTTTTTTTCAGTACCATGTTGTTTTATCACAGTAGCTTTGTAGTATAATTATTTT
>PVKA01054049.1:0-10946 GCA_004027165.1 Ctenomys sociabilis | reverse complement strand
TTTTTTTTTTTTTTTTTTTTTTTTTTTTTTTTTTTTTTTTTTTTTTTTTTTTTTTTTTTTTTTTTTTGTCTTTTTGAGACAGGGTCTCACCATGCAGTTCAGGCTGGCCTTAAGCTCACTTTGTAGCTCAGGCTGGTCTCGAACTCACAACAATCCTCCTGCCTCAGCCTCCCGAGTGCTGGGATTACAGGCCTGCGCCACCACGCCCAGCTACACCGCACTAGTTTTGATAATGAGTCAAGAGAGTCAAGGTTTGTCATGTCTCATGGAGAGTGCTACCTCCGGTGTCCGCCCATTGCAGAGAAGGCGTGAGCCGCAATGCTGCCTGGTAGGCCTCCACTCTCAGGATCTAGCTGCCTTCTAAGGCCCCACCTCTGAACCTCATTTCTTTTGAGACTAGGATTTCACTGTATAAATTTTGGGAGACATAAACATTCGGACTATAGCCCCATTGTTAATTTATTTTCCATAGAAAACTAGGGAGGTGATAAGATATCTGATATCTGTACAGTAATAACAGAAATTAAAGAACTCTCTAATTCTCTACAAGATAAGCTAAACTATCTAATGTATTGAATTCATTAATATTCTTGAGGGTCAGATATATTTATTGCATACAAATCTATCTATCTATCTATCTATCTATCTATCTATCTATCTATCTATCTATCTATCTATCTATCTATCCTTGTTTGTTTGTAAGTTTTACTAAAGTTAAAAATTTATTGTTGCCTAATGATTCCCTGCCTTCTCCAACTCCTGAACTCTTCAATGCTCCTGTTTCACTGTTGGACCAGAGGATTGGCATTTACCCAATAAATCTGTCACCACAGCACTGAGCCCTTTTAGAATCCATGCCACTGTAATCAGCAAGGAATTAAGTAATTACATTCTCACTACATGAAGAATCTGATTGATTCCTCATTGCTGCCATACTTTTTTATTTTTCTAAATTTATGTTAAGGAAAAAGTATTTCCTAGCATGTATTAAAGGCTAACAAAAGCAATAATAAAATTCATAAGGATAATTATATTTAAAAGTTGTTATGCTGTCTGTTGTATGTGGGAGTGCCAATTTTCTAGTAATGGTATATAACATTGAATATTCATACCAATAAAATCAAAAATTTTGTGAAGGTGTTCAATTTTCTCAAGTCTTATAGATTAAAACAGTTACATAGCTGCAGTTTCTCTCTCTCTCTCTCTCTCACTTATACAAGACTTTAGAAAGATCTTCCACATTTATGGAAGTAGGTTCAATTTCACATTTTAAATATAATAAAGGGCTATCTATAAAGTGAATTACAAAATAAAATAATGCCGTGCAGGCCCCGCTTCCCTGAGCCTGCTGAGATGGCCATTGAGACTGGGCGTGGTGTCCCATGCCTGTGATCCCAGCTCTTGGGAGGCTGTAAACAGGTGGATCGCTATGAATCTGATCTAGTAGTGAGACCCTGAACGCAATGTAGACCTTTCCTTAAAATTCACACACAAAAAACAGTAAAATTTGGTATAAGTAGAAGATACACTTAACTTCATAAAATCTTCACCTTTGTATGATTAGATAGCTAACAGGTCTTTAGTAAATTACCAAATCAGTTTTCTTATAAGAACAAAAAGAAAACATACTTCTAAAAAGCTTTTACAAAATAGCATTTTAATAAGAGTATGGCTTTTGTGAGAATTGCTTTCTCTGAATGTAAAAAAAAACCAAACTTTTGCTACAGTTTTCTTTTTTCCCCCTTTTTCATTGTGCTGAAGTAATTGTAGCGTAAAATGGACTATCTTTAACAATTTTAAGCAATTTAGTGGTATTTTTAGCAATTTCATGGTAGTAAATGCATTCAATGGCAGTAATTTTATGCAACCATTACAACTTCTTTTTATATTGTTAGACTCAAATTTTGTATCTATTTACAATGACTTTGCCTTCATCCTCTCAATAAACAGTTTTCATTTTGTGACTTTGTTTATTTTAAGTATCTCTGTCCTTTTGTGACTCATTTCACTTAGCATAGGACTTCAAATTGTATGTATGTTGAAGATATGTTGAATTTTCTTTACTTAAGTTGAATAATAGTCCATTGTAAACATATATCATATTTTGCTTTCCATTTGTCTGTCAAATGACACTTGGGTTGTTTTAGGTTTTGAAAATAATTCTACTATCAATTTAGGAACATATATAACTTCTTAAGACACTGCTTCCCATTCTTTTCACTATGTAACCAATTCATTCATGAAACAGTGGAATAGCTTAATAACATGGGGTTTTTCTTCTCTTTCCTTTTTCTCACTTCCCTTCCCTTCCCTTCCTTTCCCTTCTTCTCTTCTCCTTTCTTTTCTTTCTTTTATCTTTACATTTGTATCTTCTTTCTCTCTTTATTAGTTGAAATTGATCACAGGGCCTTTATATAAAGCTAGCCCCCAAATTTTGTCTATTTATTTTTTATTTTAAGACAGCTTCCCACTAAACTACTCCTGACCATGCTATGCTGAATGGTAATTCTATTTTTATTTTGGGAAAGAACCATTTTACTATTTTCCTCAGTGGCTATGTTGCTTCACACTCTTAATAAATGGACACTTTCAGCTATTTTGTCTCTTCACTAACATAACACTTTTTTGTTTATTCTTAAGATAACCATAACAATGAGTGTGAAACTTCTAATTATAGTTTTATTTTGCATTTCCCAAATGGTCAGTGCGTTTATCCATTTTTCATTTGTTTATTGGCAAGCAATATATCTCTTACAGAAAAATCTATTCCTGTTTTTGCTAATTTTTAAATGAGGCATTTGTCTTTTCATTGATGACTGTGGGCATTCCCCACATATTCCTGACAGTTATATTTCATCCGATTTTTTTTTGTCTCATTCTGTCAGTTGACTTTTACCTTATTGATTTATTCATGTCCGATTTTGCTATTTTTTTTTTTCCTTTGTGGCCAGTGTCTTTGGCATTGTATTCAAAATCATTATCAAGTCAACTGTCATGAGATTTTGCCTATATTTTCTTCAATATTTTTATAGTTAAGGGAATTGTGTAGTATTGAGCCTTGTAATCATTTTGAATTAAAATATGTGTACGACAATAAGTAAGAGAAACTTGACTGTTGTGTAGGTGGATACCCAGATTTGCAGCAAGATTTGTTGAAATGACTACCTTTTTCCTGTAAGTTATAGAAAATTCTTGTAGCCAATGAACATGTATGCAAATGGTTATTTATTGGCTCTTCATTGTACTCTTTTGGTAGCTCTCATTGTGCAATCTCATATTGTTTTAATTACTATGACTGTGAAGTAACTTTTCAAATCAGAAAGCATTAGTCCCTATCTCTTTTTCCAAGAATTCCTTGGGCCTTTGGAGTTTTTGAAAATTCCATGTAAATTTTAGAATAGATGTTTTTCTATTGCTGCCAAAAATTCCAGTGACAATGATAAGAACTGCACTGAACAGATCGACTGTTTTGGTAACATTGGCATCTTGGCCTTACTAAGTTTTCTAATTCACGAATATTGGCTACATTTCTGTTTATGTGTTTATTAATAACACTGGGTGATTTTTCATAGTTTTCAGTTATAAAGTTTTCATTTTCTTGGATTAAATCAATTTAAAATGCTAATTCTATTTAAACAGAATTATTTTCTATATTTCTTTTTCAGAAGATAGCTAGTTAAAACAAAAATGTGAATTTCCTCTACCATCAGATTAAAGTACAAGGAGTTCACTTTAAGTCAGATCTTTCTTGCAAGAGGAGGCTGACCGAACTCTTTCTCCTTAAAATATATAAAGCACATACAGGGCTTGCATGATTCAACAAAGCTGAAAAATGCAAATATATTTGTGCATGTTGACTTTTTATCCTGCTACTTTGCTGATTTTTTTTTTTACTAATTTTAACACATTGTTAATGTGCATGTACAGAACCTTCCAGGCTTTCTGCAAGTAAGGTCAATTGTTGAAAAAAAAACACTTTAAAAAAAAAAATCTTTTCCAGTTTGGATTGTTTTCATTTTCTACCTTTAATATCAAGTTTGCTGAATACAGGTAGAAAAGTTTATCTTGTTCCTGAGTTTATAGAAAATGTTTCCTGGGCCAGCCAGATAGCTCAGCAAACTAAAGCGCCTGAGTGCAGGGACCCAAATTTGATCTCCAGCGTGCCACGCCAGCACCGCCCCTGGGGTGCTCTGAGATGGTAACTGAGACTGGGCATGGTGGTGTGTGCCTATAATCCCAGCACTTGGGAGGCTGTAAACAGAAGGATCACTAAGAGTACGAACTATGCAGTGAGACCCTGTACAACCTGTAGACCCTGTCCTAAATACAAAAAAATGATGTAATATTTATAAATAAATCACAGGTGTTATGAAAAATGATACAATAACAATTGAATATTTTTTTTCTTTCACAACTATGCAATTTTAGTTGTTACTAAGCAGTTTTCTGTAACAGAAAAAAGTTTCTAGCAAAATAACTATGCCTTTAACCGGTTCAAGTATTGTGAGTTCCTTACTGGTAGAAAAAAAATGTAGTGTGCTGGGGATTCTGTGACTCACTAGAAAGACTTAAACACACACACACTCACACACACACACACAGAGTTAATGTTTATTAATTTAATTATATAATTATAATTATTGCTTTTATGGTAATATAATACATAGTATAATAACAATAATTATTAACTATATATATTTATTGTTTATTGCATAAAAATCATACATATAATGAAAACAGAGAACAGCTGAGTTCATGTGAAACCAGAGCAATCTCTAGTTTCTTCTTCTAGGCCAATCAGATGGGCACATACTCAGTCTTCCCAGGATGTGTAACAACCAATGCAAAGCGTTGCCAACAACAGAAGCTCGCTGGAACCTACCCTTGCGCTCCACTGTGAGTCCCAGAGACACATATGCCATCATGACTGATTTTAGCCACAAGGTCTAGGAACCTGCCTCCACAGACATTCACCATAAATCACACTTGCTAGCTACACTATGTGGTTTTCCTGGTTACAATATGATCCACCAACTCAGGCTTGCAGAATCTCTCTGATAGTGATGTGTAGCACAATCTAAAGCTTCAAACAGACAAAAAAATATTCTTTTTTTTTGAGACAGGGTCTTGCTATGCAGTTCAGGCTTGCCTTAAACTCATTCTGTAGCCAAGACTGGTTTCAAACTCACAGTGATCCTCCTGCCTGAGCCTCCTAAGTGCTAGGATTACTGGTATGCACCATCATGCCCGGCCCTACAAAAATAACTTCACCGGTAGGACATCCTGAGGGCTCAGAGTTCATCTCTCAGGGGCCATCTAAGGGCTCTGAGCTTTTATCTATTTTCAGGATTTAAGAGACTCAGGTCTGCTGCCTGAATCCTTCTCAGACAAGCAATCCTTCTTTAAGGAGACCTGGGTCTTTTGAGGCAAAGTGGTCATGTTTTACATACAGTTGTATTTCCTGTGGTAGTTGTGTAACCAAGAGAGCAATTAAAGCTGCTTATCAGGGGTATTGCCAAGGTTTAACCACAGGAGCAACCCAGTCCTTTCTTATTGAAGCTGCTAGACTCATGTATATTGAGATGTTTGTACACTGCAATATTGATTAGAAATGTCACTCAGACATAGCTTTATTTGTGAGAACATAGCACCAGCTGAGACACCTGAAGGCAAAGTTTCACCAAGAAATATTTGCTGCAGCTCATTCACAGAAGCAGAAGTTTCAGACACTGCTGTGCATCTAGGGAGGGTGTCTTCTGACAATAATAACCATTGCATTGCAGATACTTTAATAGATGTGTGAATGATAATCAGATTTGTCTGAGCAAATTCTACTCCTCAGTGACATTCAGACATTAGTGTTACCAACAAACTTGAAAACAATCCTTCAATACATTTTAGTTATCCATCAGTAATACATGTGTTCTCGAAATCACTGTATAAAATGGTCAATGAAAGCAAAATAAACCTCACTCACTTTTCTTCTGTGACAAAATATTTCAAGTTCATGTGCAAACTATATAATGAATAGATTCCCAATTGTGTAAGATGCTTCAATCAATATTCTGTACAAATTCTGACTATATATGTTGCAAAATCCGACTTCTGAATTGCATTAAGTGAAAGTAAGCCTGTTGAATCTTAATCTAACTAGAAAATCAACTTTTAAATGTTCTCACTATGATATTCTTTTATTTTTTTAAATAAGGTCTAATACACAAAATGATATGCAAAAACCTTAAATGATCAATTCTACAAAGTTTAAAAATGGTGTAGGCTGCATTTTGCTTTCTCCTTTGTCAAAAAATCATAGTTTGAATCTCCAGACCCTAATATTACCATATTTGGACAAGAGTTACTTAAGGAGGTGATTAAAGTTCACTGAGGTTAGAGAGTGGAACTGAAATCTAAAACCACAATGTCCTCATTAGACTAGGAGGAGACTTTGGAATTCCACATGCACATACAGTCCACGTGAGGGCACAGCAATGCCATGGCCAAGGAGAAATCAGGCCTGTCAATACCTTGATTTAGGATTTATAGCCTCCAGCCCTGTGAGAAAATCAGTTTATATTGTTCGATTACCCGATCTGTGGTACTTGGTACCAGCAGTCTGTGCTAGTCAGTTGTCTAGTAGTAAAACGGATATATGAGCAAAATCAGCTTAAAAGAGAGAGGTTTTAGTTGGGCTCACGGTGCCAAGGGTTGTGGTCCCTGATGGACTGGCCCTACTGCCTGGGGCATGAGTTAGTATGAAGCATGGCTGTGGCATGTGGAGAACAAAGCTGCTTCCTCACAGCTGGGAACTGAGAGACATGGATAGGAAGTGGGGGTCAACTCCTACTACATTATGATGAGCACACATGTGGAGCTTGGGAGCACTTACTCAGCCCCGCACGCTAAGCATTCTGCCTCTTAAAATCATATCAAGCTGGAGGCTGACTCAAAGCTCCTTTGGAGGTGTTCTGTGTCCCACAGCTCTAGAAGACACCACTTTGCGGAGTCCCTTAGATTCCCAAGAGGCTTCCCTTGTGCTCTTTAGAATCAATTTCCTACCACTCATTCTCCCTATGGTCCAAATTATATTTTATTTATATTTCCATAATTAAATTTATGTTCTATAGATTCCATAAATGGAAGCCTACAATCTGTGGATTTTTTGAGGAAACTGGTGTGTTTTTCTTTAAAATATTTTTTTAGATTCATTTAAATGTGTTATATATTAGTAGTTTGTCTATTTGCTACAGACTATGAAAAACAGATCATTTAGTATATGATATCAATATTTTTTGATATATAGAATTGAAAAAGTAAAAATATTTGAGTGTTAACGTACCACATGCATTTTGACATTTTTATTTTTATTTATTTTTTAAAGGGTTTTCTTATTTTATTTATTTATTTATTTAGGTGGAACCAGGGATTGAACTCAGGCCCTTGCGTTTGCCAGGCAAGCACTTATTCTACTGAGCCATCTCCCTGGCCCTGCATTTTGATATTTTAAATGCATTGCTATTTTCTCTTTTTGTTCACTTTTGTTTCTGATGCTGTGAACCACTGAGAGCTGGGCAACCACTGAAAGGCATGAACCTTGGGTGTGCAGAGAGTCTTTCCAGATTGTGTACATATAGTCTTTAATTCAACTGAGAAATCGACCTTTGTTTACAAGTGTAGGAATCAGTAGAATTTAAAAGTAAGATTAAGGCTGAGATTCTTCTTAAGCATGACAAAAAGTTAAGAAATGCTTCAACAGTAAAATTGCAGAATATTATTTTATTTTATTTTATTATGTATTTGGTACAGGGTCTCACTATGCAGCTCGGACTCATAGTGATCCTTTTGCTTTCAGCCTTCCAGGTGCTAGGATTATAGGTATGCGCCAGCACACCTGTACTTAGTGGCTGGCTCTGTGTGCCTGGGGACAGGGCCAGTGAAGCATGTGGTGCCAGGAACCGAACCTTGGCCCCTGAGCTTGCCTAAGCAGGCACTTAGTCCACTGAGCTAACCCACCAGCCCCCAGAATATCTTTTTAGTTAAATTGTTCTAAGCGGATGAAAAAGCCAATGGTATTGGAGTTGTATATTTACTGTTTTTAAGCCATAGTTCATGAGAACATATATCGTGAATGTAAGACAATGGAATATTAATGATGTTATTGGAAATACACAATTTTGTCTAGAATACTGTAATTACTTCTAGTATATACTTTATAAACATTGTTTTGATGCACAATAGTTCAGATAGTTCCATAAAATATTTTGAACTCATATTAATAAATTTTATTAGGATTTATAAGCAGATGAAAAAGAATCACAGACAAATAGAGGACAGACAGATGCTCTGAAAACTTAAGAATTTTTATAGAGCCATATATGCAATTATATTCTTAAAAATATAGTCACCATACATGCAAGTGAGATGATATTGGAAATACTGAATAAAAATATAGACGCTAGGTTTATAAAATGAACTCATATTAGTTTTCATTACATAAAATATACATTTGAATTGTTTACAATTTTTTTCATGTGTATTTTCAGATATTACTTAATCAATAAGACACATAGATTCTTGTATTAGTGGGATTTTTCTAAAATAAGACATTGGAAACAAAATTGTTATAAAAGACAAATGTAATAAAAATGTGTTGCTCATAATTGTCTCACATTAACATTTCCCATATGTTTATGTTTTTTAATATAATCCAAAAATCTGCATCTGGAAGGGGATAACTCCAAGATCCACATTTCAAAGCAAGGCAAATTAAGGTGCTAATTGCCTAAATATAATTTCAGGGAGTACAGTTATCACCATACATTTAGAAATGCAAACATCACATAGAGCCAAAAAAACACTAGCTTTCACTTAGAAGTGAAAACATTCCCAATTTCTTTTTGCTTCTGCTTCTTGTGCTGGTATTTCTTGGTAACAGAACTGGCAGCCAGCTTGTGATATCTCTCAACTGCTGGGTAGACATCGGTGAAGGACACAGAGAAGAGTGGGAGACAGACAGCTGGACATGGCTGTGTTATCAAGCAGGTCACAGCTTTACCTAGTGGCTTGACGTCTAGGTGTCACATACCAAAGGCACTTTTTTAGAAACAGAAAAATCTTTTAAGGAGACTGTCTTAGTTACTCTTCTCTCATTGGTGGGACAAATACCCAACACCTAAAATGAAGGAAGGAAAGGTTTATTTAGCTCGCAGTTACTGGAGATTTCAGTCCGTATTTAGCTTGTACCAAGGCAGAGGGGCACATGGCAAAGAGCAGCTGTTCCTGGTGGCTGAACAGCAACAGCGGCAATAAAGAACAATTGCTATGCCTGCTGAATTCTGTTTCTCTGTCTGCTATATTCCATTCAGGCTCTCTGCCCCAGGGTGGGATGTATTACTCACACTCATAATCCCAGAAGGACTAAGACCCATAGTAATCCCAGTGGATCATGAGTTAATCACTGACTCTAGAAGTCCCCACCCCATGACTACATGAGGCTTGGAGGGACAAATAGACACAAACCATAAGAGACAAGGATGGGAAATACGGTATCCACCTGCATATCCCTCTCATTGTTCTGTACTTTCCTGTAGGATTCCTCCCCCACTGCTGCATGTGCATGCACAGGTGCTGAGACTTTCTTATGGTGGGGCCTGCAGCAGGGAGGAGGGTGACCAGGTAGGAAGCTGGAAAGCTGTGCAAATGTTGAGCTACTTACAGTGCGCACAGAGGTGGCTCGCACAGTGGCAGCGTGACCAGGGTGGGCGACGACATCACCAAGGTACATCGGTGTGACCGATGTGTATTGAGTCTTACAATTTTTAAAATTGGTTCTTCAAGGTATAATAGACGTTTCCTATAAGCACATTTTAGATTGAAATACTTTGGGTGAAATTTTTTTCAAACTACCAAATAAAAAAAGTTGCATAAAGCACTAAATCCAAACATTAGTCTCTCAATTTCCAGTGTGAAATGTAAAGGCCTTGGAAGTTGCTGCTGTCACTTTCATAGCAAGAAAAGAATTAAACACACTGAAAACCAACAACTCATCATACATTTATAGAGAATTACGATAACGTGGAATACTGCTTTTCTAAAAGCAGGTAAAAATTGTGTGTCCCAGCTTACTAAAAGTAGAAAATGAGGCACAGATGCCCATACCTAGAGTCAGCACTGTTAAGAACACATGTTAAATCAAATCACTGAAAACTTAACTATAAATTTCAGGGCATTCATTGTGATTTAAAATTTATAGGTGACCTTACTTTGTAAGGCATTCCAAACTTTGATAAGAAACTTTGTAGGAGCCTGAATAGGCAATGATGCTTGTAGAGATTGGAAAAATTAGGTCGTTTTGTGTTCGCTGGGGAGAGCGGAAAGCCAACTACTTCACAATAAACACAGAGCTTTCTGCTTCCCAAATTTCCTCAGGTTAAATTACTTGCCCAGACTAACTGATGTAGGTAAAGAAAACTATGTAAGTCTAGGCCATCTTTTCCTTCCTGTATCAATTAAGGTGAGAGAAAAGGGTCTGATAAGCATTTATGAAGGTCAAAGAACAGGTACTTGGGACCCTTATAATAGTGGTACAGAACTACAAAATGATAAAACATACCAGCAGAGTTCATATGTAATAAGAGAAAATTGCTTCCAAAAGAATTCCATGTCTTAAACTCTGCCTGGGATGTAATTTATTATAAAACTCAAAGACTAAAGGGGAACAAAAGAGAAAAGCAGAGGGTGTTGAATATCCAGACAGCTGCAGTTATACAAAAAGTCAGTACAATACACCACAGAAAAGATATTTATAATTTTTCATGTTCAAGACCCAGCTACCTTAGTTCCCATTACCAAGTGTATCATGTCTAACTTCCAACCAAAACTTACAAGTTATTCTAAAAGGTTAACAATGAAAATAAAGGGACGGCCAAATAGCTCAGCAGATTAAAGTG
>PVKA01054048.1:0-10948 GCA_004027165.1 Ctenomys sociabilis | reverse complement strand
ATATAGCTACCTTCTTTTAGTACAATGAGAACAAAGCTTTGAACTAATAGTGTTTAGACTATGGCCATACCACCCTGAATGTGCCTGATCTCATCTGAACTAATAGTGTTTAGACAAGTATCATGTCTGCATCTTGTACTATGAATAACTACTATGAAGGCAACAATATGCAATATATTAATTATTGTAACTGTCCTACTAATCTGTTTTGAAACTGTTTCATTGCTATTTCTTTCTCAATAAAATTTATACAAAAAATAAAATCATTATATTAGCTCTGCAATCTCCATTGTGGGTGTTGATGGCCAACTTACATGGCCCCCTTCAGACAAGCCTATTCCTTGTTCTTCACTCATAATTTCCTTGTGATCCCAACCTGTTCCATACTTTCCATGGGGATAAATGTTCTCAAAAAGCTCCACTTTTCTCTCCTCTCTCTCTCCCCACAATGTACATCCTACAAACCCAGCCTCTATATATGGCTAGTTCCTCCCTCCCTCTTCCCTTGTCAACCACATATTCTGAGGCACTTCAAAACCCACTCATGCCACACATGCTGTTCCTAGACTAGTGTGCCTCAGAGATCCCACAGCCTTTCCTTATATTCCTCAATACTCAAATAGCCCCCAAACATCAAACGAGACTCACTTCTTCGCCATTCCCTTACACCCAAAATGCCAAGACTCTTTGCCTTCTCATGGCAAAATCCATCCAGACACTCTCCAATCTCAACAGCTCATGTGGACAGTCCTGCCTCAGGGGTTCAGAGATAGTCCTTTTTTCTTTAGCCAAGCCCTTGCTGCTGATCTAAAAACCCTTGACCTCAACCCAAGCCTGCTCCTTCAATACATTGATGACCTCTTTCTTTGCTCTCCCTTTCATACCCTAGCCTTATGACACACAGCTATTCTTCTCAATTTTCTATCAGGATTATGTTACAGGGTCTCTCCCTCCAGAGCTCAGATAACCTCACCAAAAGTCAAATATCTAAGACTCACCCTCACTACCACTACTTGTGTGATCACTGCCAACTTAAAAGCCCTTCATTTCGTGCAGGTGTCCATCACAAAACAACAAGTTCTCTCCTTCCTTGGTTTGGCTAAGTTCTTCTGGCTCTGGATTCCCAACTTTGCTTCCCTAGCACAGCCATTCTATAAGACATCAAAGTGTTCCCTATTACAGCCCCTTGACCCTTTTATATGCTCTTCCTTTCACAAGCTACAACAGGCTCTCCTAAGGGACCCAGCTCTCACTCTACCCAACCCAACTCAGCCTTTTACCATATACACCACTTCTCAAGGTCACAATACAGTAGACATTTAAAGACATAAAAAAGAGACCATCCTTTCAGGCAGTAGCTTACCTTTCTAAACAACTAGACAACACATCTCATAGATAGAGTTCATGTCTCCACACACAACAACAGCTACACTAACACAAGACAAAAAGTTCACTTTAGGACAGTCTACTCAACCCATCACCTTAGTGAGCTCATCATACAGAAGACAATTCTATCCCTAATAACTCCTCATATACAACAAATCCACTTAATGTTCATATAAGATCCTTCTGTCACTCTTTCCTCCTATAGCTGTCTCAGTCATGCTGCCCTATTCTATATCTCAGATGAAGCCCCTCAATACAGTTGTGTTGAGGTCCTACAGATGACCGCACCTCCTTTCCTCACTGATATACAAAACTAAAGGTTGATACTTCTTTTCAACAGTCGTGATAAAATACCATATTCAGATCATAGACTCCCTCTTGCTTCCCTTCCTATGTCCTTTAATCATGATAATATGTACTTATAACATGCTGTCATTTTAAACTTTTTCAAGATTTCTTCAGTCTCTGATCTGAGCCTTCACTAATAAAAATGCATTCCTAATTGAGACACCTGGCACTAACTTCTACATGGGTGGAAACTGTCATCCTGTCAACTGCCCTCACTCCCAAGACAATGCCCCTGTTCAGCAGGAAGCAGTCTAAGAGACACCTCACCCCTTTCATAACAACCAGATGGAATGATTTGTTCCTAGTATGAATTGCTAAAATCATTATGGTGGTCATCTAATAAGGCCAATGCCCTTAAAACAAAAGCCCATCTTCCCAAGACCACCTCCCAACTTTTCCAATTCAGCCCAGGATACAATTTCCTTTCACCCTTCCCACCACCTCAAGGACGACCCCAATCAGCTCCCTCAGGTCTATCTAAACATCCCCTTCAAAGTCCACCCTTGGCAAAAGGTCATAAAAACCTCAGCCTCCCTTTGTTACAATCAAAAGAATTCCTCATCTTTACCCAAATTCTCTGTGTCCTCAAAGAAAATAAAGCCCCTTTCAAGATTATAGATCCACAGAGGAATGTGATCAATGATCTATAGTGTGCCTAAGGAAAGTCACATGGAGAGAAAACTTTCTCTCAGGCTTTCACAGAGAACAAATTGGTCAAGCAATGGCTGTGACTCATTCACATGGCTGACACTGACAAGGGATCTATATAGTGAGGTACAGGGTTACAGGATAAACCCTGAGGGGACTTGACTGACCTCATCAGATACAAAAGTTACATTTCTTGTTATGTAGGTCTTGCTTTATCTTGGTCTTAACCATCCAGCACAAAAGTATAAAAATGAGGTATATAAAATAAGGCCATAATAATAAGCTGAGCTGTAAATGGCTCTAGTTAACAACTTCTTCTGATAACCCACTATTATTGTGGACTGCTGGACTGTGTTGAAATGTTTCGTTGAATTCAAGCACCTGTAATAATTGAATGACAATAGAATACCATCTTTGGCAGGACTAAACAAAAAAAGAGGATACAAAGGAAGGACCATTCTGTGTTTGTATAAACAGTACAGTTAGGATAAATATGCAGTACTTTTGCATAATTCTATGAGAAGAAAGATTTGCACTAGTAGTGTTTGGACAGGATATTCTGTTTGCTTCTTGTACTATGGATAAACACTAGAAGATAACAATATAAAAAGTATTAATTATTGAAACTGAACTATAATTCAGCTTTAAAAAAAAAGTATACAGCGACATTCTCTTAATTCATTGATTAGAGGCATCTGCTCTATAGTGTTTGTAGATAGAGTATCATGTATGCACCTTGTACAACAAAAAGCCACTGTGAAAATAATGTGCAATGTATAAATTGTTGAATCTATCCCATTAATTTGTATACACAGCTATTCTTTTTTTTTTTTTTTTTTTTTTTTTTTTTTTTTTTTTTTTTTTTTTTTTTTTTTTTTTTTTTTTTTTTTTTTTTTTTTTGCAGAACCGGGGATTGAACTCAGGCCCTTGCGCTTGCCAGGGAAGTGCTTATTCCACTGAGCCATCTCCCTGGCTCCTCCCATTAATTTGATTTGAACTGTCTAATTGCTATTTGTTCTTCAATAAAATAAAATTTTGAAAAAATGAATTAATAGGATAGTTTCAATAATTAATGCATTACATATTGTTGTCTTCTTAGTGGTTGTTCATGGCACAAGATGCAAACATGATATCCTGTCCACAAACACTATGAAGAGCCATTTTGTAGTGAAAAAATATATATACATATCTGTATATACAAATTAGTTATGATAGATATACAGCTACTTTCTCTTAGTTCAATGAGAAGAAAGATTTGTACTAATAGTGTTTAGACAAGATATCATGTCTGCATCTTGAACTATGAATAACTACTACAAAGACAATACTATGCAATGTATTAATTATTGTAATTGTCCTACTGACCTGTTTTGAAACTGTCTTATTGCTAGTTCTTTCTCAATAAAATTAATTTTTAAAAAAAGAAAAGAAAGCCCCTTTCCCTTTTTACTTCTGCTTGTTTCTCTGCTGTCCCAGGCACTTGAAAAAAACCTATCAGTAATATAGGTTGTTGTCCATGTACAAAAACTTTAAAAATATCTAATTGGTCAAAACAGGTTCCCAAGACAAAATCCTGCCAAGGTAGGGAAAAGTCTAAAAACCAGGACTGCACAGTGCCAACAGCTTTGGATCTATATTTAGAGCCAGGCTTTGTCTTTGGAACACAAAATTCAGAGGCCCAATGTTAAAATTAAAAAGCCTTCGGCAGCATCTTTGCTGACACCCAGGGGCCATATTGCAAACACTGAATGGGACCTTGGTTTAATCTGACTGAATGTTATATCCATCATGATAACAGTGTATGAGTTCATCTGGCTGATTTTTGATGTAACTGTTCAAGTATTTCATGCTGATAGTAAATACATGTGTGACTTTTCACAATACATTTCTCAAAAGTAAAATGGTCTAATGATAAAATATGTATGTTATGCGTGGTAAAAAATAATACAGGCTACATTTTAAAAATGTATAACTGGCCTTAGTGTGAATTGCTCAATTATTATGGAGCCATAATAATAAGGTCTGATGCCCTTAAAACAACAGCTTATCTTCCCAATAACCAGCTCCTTTTTCTTCCCCACTCCAGCCCTGGGTGCAGTTTCTTCTCACTTTTCCCATGCACATAGGAGAGACCCCAGTCTCTCCTATGTAATTGAAACTGCCCCACTAACTTCACCCCTAGCAAAAGTCCATGAAAATCTCAGCTTTCTTTGTCTCTGAGCAGAGGATTCTTCCCATTTCCCTCAGATCCTCTCTGTGTCATTTAGAGTTAATAAAGGCTTCTTTTATCTTTCCTATCTCTTTACTGCACCGCTGAAAAAACTAACAATAGCAAGCTCAATCACTGTGTGTAGCTCCCCACCTCTCCATAGCATAAACAGGAGTAGATGTTAAAATGTCATGATTTCAATCAGTACTTGTAAGTGTTTTCAAATTGAGAGACAAAAACATTTCTCTATTCTTTTACTGTAAATATTCTGTGAATTTCTAAATCTTAAGTTTAAAAACACAGTAAGTTTCAAGTTCAAAAATACACAAGTAAAAAATAAAATACTGACTGAGGTCATTGTTTTCTCACAAGGTATAACCAGGAAAATCTGCCAAACTGTACTTGCATTACTTAAAATCATTACAATAGAAATAAGATATTAATCTGGTTTTAATAAGTCATCTAAATATAAAGAAAATTACAACTAAAGCTAAAAGGACTTATGACAAAATGTCAGACTCCCTTAAGAAAGGGATCTAAGAGCCAGCGGGCTTCAATTTCTATCCCTTACAAACAGTTTAAACTTACCTGTCAGTTCTAATGCTCATACTTTGGTTATACGTGCTCTCAGAAAATTTCTTGCCTATAGGATGCCCAAACCCAGGTAATCAGATGAATAAAACCATCTGATTTTAAGGTAATCAGATTCCTTTTAGATTCCTTTTACTAAAATCCACCAGATCTTGTCTAGAGAGAGTATTATATTACACATATTAAGGCCTTAACTATACTCAACAGGCCTTAAGTACTACCACAGCTCATCTCTCTCTCTCTTTAATAAAAAGTAAAATTAATAAAACAGGCCATCCTCCAAAATCAGATGGCATTAAACATCCTAACAGCAGCATGGGGGGGGGTACTCGTGCAACTATAAAAATTACATGTTGTGTGTACATCCCTGATCCTTCTGCTAATGTCTCAATAGCAGTTCGAGACATTAAATAACACATCAATAACATGTCAGACTCAAATTTTCCCTTATGCTCTTTATAAAAAGTCATTACTGACCCTTGTTGGAGCTCAGATTAGCTGAAGCAGCTTCTCGCACCACTCTAGAAGCAAGGCACAAGAGGGCAGCCGCAGGGACCTGGTGAGCCCTACTCCACCCCACTCCCCAGGCCTGCCAGAGCTCTACCGAGCTGTGACCACCTCTCACGCCCAGTATCACTGTAGTCTGCGCGCTGCTGCTGCCTTTTCCCCCAGCAGCTGGAGGCTCAGTGAGCCCCAGCCTGCACCCCTACCACTGAGAGAGCCCCTTGTGGGGCTCTGTCCTGCCCTCATCGCCACTGTATCCTTCCTGAGCTGTGGCTTGCCCCCTCTCACTGAGGTGGAAGCCACGCAGAGCCCCACCCAGCGGGAGCTTTGGGGAGCCTACCCTGCCTTCCCACTGTTGGGGGAGCCTTGCTCACTCACACCCTGTCCCACTGCCGCTGCTGCACTCATGGTGAACATTAGGAGCTTCAAACATGTCAAAAAGAAGGCACAAAAGGCAATCTCAGACCTCTAGCCCCCCCAAAACAAGTCCAGGAGACAAAGCCCTAGAAGAACGGGGAAGTCACACACCTGAAATTTGGGAAATGATAGCAGCTGAAGTAAGGAAACAACTCCATCAGGCTGTGCAGGAAGTCAGATCAGAAATAATCTCTCAGGGAAGAAAAGAAATAACGATCAAGAAAGAATTGCTCAGTACATCTAAAGAAGACATTGATAAAAAAAATAGAAGGGAATAGGAAAATGATGAAAACACTGAATGACAATACAGGAAAGAACTAGAATGCATGAAACAGATTCAGGCACATATCTAGGACATTAAGAATTCCATTCAAAGCTGGCAAAACTGCTTGAACAAAATTGAAGACAGAATATCAGACCTAGAAGATAGCACTGTTGCTAGTGAGCACTAAAGGAAAGATCACTTAAAAATAGCAACGAACTACGGAATAACAATGCAGCAGTTGAAAGATGATGCAAAGAAAAATAGTGTAAGACTAATAGATATCAATGAAATAACTGTAATCAATACAAATGACATAAAAAGACTGCAGAAATAGTGGCCAAAAATTTCCCAAGCACGGGAAAAGAATCTGACATGCAATTAAGTAAGGCACACAGGACTCTAATTAGCCATAATCAAAATAAATCTACACCCAGACATAAAATAATCAAGATCCCAGAAATACAGCAAAAGAACTGAATATTAAAAGGTGTTAGGGCCTGCCGAATAGCTCAGTTGATTAAAGCACATGCAAGCAGGTGTAGGGGCCAGGGGTTCAGTCACCAGGCCTGCCATGCCAGTCCTTCCCCTGGGGCACACTGAGATGGCAATTGAGACTGGATGTGGTGGGGCACACCCGTGATCCCAGCTCTTGGGAGGCTGTAAACAGGTGGATCACTACAAGTCCAATCTATTAGTGAGACCCTGAACACCCTGGAGACCTTTCCTTAAAGTATAAAAAAAAAATAATTATAGTAATAAAATAAAATAAATAAAAGCTGTTAGAGAGAGGAAAAGACCACTTAAAATAAAAAGTCCATCAGAATCACAGCAGATTACTCAACACAGATCATTAAATCAAGAACAGCTTGAAGTGAAATATATCAGGTCATGAAAGAAAACAACTTCCAACAGGGGAGATGGCTCAGTAGAATAAGCACTTGCCTAGCAAGCGTAAAGGCCTGAGTTCAATCCCTGGTGCTGCCAATAAAAAAGAAGAAGAAAACTACTAGCCCAGATTGATGTACCTACGAACTCTCTCTCAAATTTAATTGAAAGATGAAATACTTGCATGACAAAGAGCAACTGAAGAAATTCATGACAACCAAACCCACCCTACAAAGAGTACTAACAGATATTTTAGGGACAAAAATGATCAGAACTTCAAGAAGAAGAACAACAACAGCAAAAAAAGAAAAACCACCAAGCCCAGAAAGCAATTAAACAGAGGGGAAAAGGAGGAATCCTACAGCAGGAAATAAGATGACAAAGATAAGCCAATGAGTTATAGCCATCAATGTAAGGGGCTTCAATTCAACAATCAAAAGAAACAGACTGGCAGAGTGGATCAAGAAACAAAATCCAACAATATTCTGTATACAAGGAACACATTTAACTCAGAAGGAAATTCACAGACTAAAATTCAAAGGTTGGGAAATATAACTGATTGGTTATAACATAACTGTTGGTTATAACTGATTGGCTTATCTTTGTCATGTTATTTTCCCACTGTAGGAGCCCTACTTTTCCCCTCTGTTTAATTACTTTCTGTGCTTGGTGGTTTTTTTTCTGTTCTTCTTAAAGTTGTAGTCATTTTTTGTCTCTAAAATACCTGTTAGTACTCTTTGTAGGGTGGGTTTGTTGCCATGAATCTTGTCAGTTGTTCTTTGTCATGGAAGTATCTAATCTTTCAATTAAATTTGAGAAATAGTTTGTAAGTACATCAATCTGGGTTGGAAGTTGTTTTCTTCCAGAACCTGACATATTTCACTCCAAGCTGTTCTTGATTTAATGGTCTGTGTTGAGAAACCTGCCATGATTCTGATGAGATAGGACCCCTCACCAAAAAAAAAAAAAAAAAAAAGTATGGGTAGCTATTCTGCTAAAATGAGCATGGTCCTGGCATAAAGACAGATCTAAGGATCAATAGAACAGATCAGAAGATGCAGACTCAGCTATAAACACTCTCAGCCTCTTTACCTTTGAAAAAGAAGCCAAACATGTTCAATGGAAGAAAGATCGCTTGCTTAATAAATAGTGCTGGAAAAACTGACTTTCCACATAAAATAGATGCATGCCTAAAACCAGGTACAATAATACTACAGTCAAAATGGATCAAATATTTAAATATTAAAATGGAAACACTAAATCTTCTAAGGGAGAAAGTAAATAGAAATCTCAAAGACATAGGAGTAGGTAGGGAGTTTATGAACAAAAACCAAACTGAATAGAAAATACTTTAAAGAATCAATAATTGGGATCCCATCTTTTTGAAAAGTTTCTGACACCAAAAGAAATCACCAAGAGAATAAAGAAAACCCATGAATTAGGAAAAAGATATAGCCAACTGTCCCTCAGACAAAGGACTTCTATTAGAACATACCAAGAATTTTAAAAAATAAGGCTTCCAAAATTCAAAAACTCAATCCAAAAATGGGCAACTGAGATGAATATACATTTCACAAATGAAATACAAATAGAAAATGAGCATATGAAAAAATGTTCAATATCATTGGTCATTCAAGAAATGCAAACTAAAACAGCACTGAGATTCCATCTTACACTAGAAATAATGGCTATCATCAAGAAGTCAACCAAAACAAATGCTGGAGGGGTTGTGGGGGAAAAGGAACCCTTCTCCACTGTAGGAGGGAGTGTAGACTGGTACAACTACTAGGAAAATCAGTGTGGAGATTCCTCAAAATGCTAGCATTGGAGATCCCATTCAACCCAGCTATTCCCCTCCTGGGTATTTTTCCAGAAGAACTGAAAACACCATACCAAAGCAATTTACGTGCACCCATGTTTATAGCAGCACAATCTGTCATAGCTAAATATTGGAAGCAACCCAAGTGCCCATCAACTGAGGAATGGATAAAAAGGATATGGCATTGTTACATAATGGAGTATTACTCAGCTATAAAAAGGATAAATCTGAGGTTTTTATAGGTAAATGGATGCAACTAGACATTGTATTGATAAGTGAAGAAAGTCAGACCCACACATGCAAACATCGTGTTGTCTCACTAATGGGAGAACTGAAAGAGCAAATAAAATCTGAAAGGTACAAAAGATACTGTGTAAGGAAAATAATCTGTTTAATGCTAAGGAAAAACTGGGATGCAGAAAAAGACAAAAGAAGAGAAAAAGGTATATTTGTGCATAATACGCGGGGTAGTTCGGATAACTATACTGCTCGTGTCTTCTGGTCTATTGAAAGGAGCTGTTAGTGCTTAAAATTTTCCTTTCTTCTTTTTTTTATTTCTTATAATTTTTTTCTTTCTTTCTTTCTAAACCAATTTTGCAAGTGTTTATCTGGTAACCTGAACAACTAATTTGAAGATACCATTATGCAATGCAACAATCATTGTTGAATTTCTATTATTTTGCTTAATGAGATTTTGTATTGTTTCTAATGATTTTATTTTTACTATTTTGTCCTCTTTTTTAAGAAGTTATTACTGTCTCCTCTTGGTAGAAATCTTTGTTGACTATATTCACATTGTCCTGTTGATACTATTTCACCTATGCATACTTAACTGTTTCTCTGGTTTTGTCTCCTCAGACTTAAAGCTATATATATATATATGTCTATCCAAGAAGAAAATGTCTGGTGTCTATGGAGGGCTCTTAGATGGAACCTCTGGAGAGTAAAACTCCAGCTGCCCACCAACACTACACCTGACTTCTTTCAGCTGAAGAAGTCAGAGCAGTCATCACATTTCCTCAGGGCGGTTCTGGTTACTTCTTCAGAGGAGGCATCGGAGTCAGACAGACATATTACAGGCAGCCAGACAGGGCTGGGCCTGCAGGAGCCAGTAGGGAAGACAAATTACCTAGCAACTTTGGGACAGACAGGCACCCACTTCTGCTGTGGACAGGACCTCAAGACAAAAGAGCAAACAAGTGCAGGCACTTACCTCCCTAGAGGTAGACATCAGTGATTGATATTCTAAATAGGCATCTATCACTGTGAAAAAGGTCAGGGTCACCAACCCAACCTCCTACAGGAAAAGGCTCTATTCAGGCCCACTTGCTAGGTGACTCACTTCCCTATTTGAACCTGATTTAATCGATTTTACCAGAGCAATTATGAATCTTATTGGTTAACCAAAGTCTTGTCCCACCTCATGCCCAAATAGTGTGTTCCCTTGTTTTCTATCTTTGACCTGCATCACCTCATGGTTTTGCTCTATAAAAATCTCTTTAAAAACACAGATTCGCCTTTCGGCCGGAACCGCCATCTTCCAGTAATTTGCCAAAATGACTAACACAAAGGGCAAGAGGAGGGGAACCCGGTATATGTTTTCCAGGCCTTTTAGAAAACATGGGGTTGTTCCTTTGGCCACTTACATGCGAATCTACAAAAAGGGTGATATTGTAAACATCAAGGGAATGGGTACTGTGCAAAAAGGAATGCCTCACAAATGTTACCATGGCAAAACTGGAAGAGTCTACAACATTACCCAGCATGCTGTTGGCATTGTTGTAAACAAGCAAGTTAAGGGCAAGATATTTGCCAAGAGGATTAATGTGCGTATTGAGCATATTAAACACTCAAAAAGTCGTGATAGTTTCCTGAA
>PVKA01054047.1:0-10948 GCA_004027165.1 Ctenomys sociabilis | reverse complement strand
AAAAAAAAAAAAAAAAAAAAAAAAAAAAAAAAAAAAAAAATACAGGGTCCCAGGACTCAGACTGGCGCCCGAGCCGCTTGCAAGGCCATGGGAAACCCCGCCACGCTGAGGACCGCTGAGCGTGCACCGGGAGCCACCGCCACTCCCTTCCCAGCCAGCTCATGAGTCCAGGTGGAGCAGTGCCAGCTGAGGCTCACCTACCTCGTACTGGTTCAGAAACATGTGCAGCTGCTGGACGCTGATACGCAGGTCAGTCTCATTGAACTCATATGGAATATTCCAGCCCAGGGGCCCAAACTTCCGCCTTTCTTGGACCAAAGCATGAAAGAAGCACAACCCATAGAGCAGTTTCTTGAATTCTTCCTGCAATGAGAAGGAACTGTCTCACATTATTTCCTCCAACATTACATTATACATGGCATGTTTTAAAACAAAAGTCCAAGGAATGGGTAAAAAAAGATGCGGTGTTGTTCTACAGTTATAGTTCGTATATAGGTGACCCCCCAAAGCCTCAAGCACTCCTGGGGCAGCGTCTAGAGTTTGTGATAGATTGTTGTGGGTATGGATGCTGCACCTGCCCTGGGACAGGCAATTGCATTAAAGTGTAAACCCAGATTATGAATAAAGGGTGAGATAAAGACAGATAACAGGAAACAGGGCCAGGGTCCTTTGCAAATGGGCGGAGGACCAAGGGGTAGGAGGAGCGGACACAGAAGGGGGTCAGCTGTGCTTTGCATGCCTACAGCTCCCATGATGAAAGTGATCTTCATGAAGCACAAACACAGACTAGTATAAATATTAAAGTAAGAAGAAAGATTACAAATTCCCATGTGTAGCCCTGTCTCACATTGAAGAAATTTCAAGAGCTCACTCCACTAGACATCCTGAGACACTTGAGGACAGCACCACAGGACACCCTCAGACGGCTCAGCTGCTGCATGGGGAACCCACCTTTCCCACTGCCAGGGAGATGAGGGCATGGAGTCCACCTCCCCAGCCCCAGCCAGTGAGGTGGAATGAATGGGCCACTTAGGGGCGGCACATATTCCCACAGCTCGGGCAGCTGGGAAATACAAAACTCATGCTGAAGGAACTTAAGCTGCCTGCCTGAGCACCAAGGCAGGGTGGTCACAGTATGTCCCCTGAGCGTGGAGACCAGTGGAAGCCCCGTGCGGTGGGCAGAGGCTGAGGCAGGCGAGGCAGCCAGGGGCACTGTTAGTGTGCTCTGGTAGCAGGGCTCCACCGTGCGGTGAGAAGTGCTGCGGAGCCACTGCCATGGAGGTAGGCCATGGTCAGGGAGGCCAGGGGGATTGTTGCCCCCAAAGAGTAAACTTGAAGGTGGCATCAATTTGAAAAGGAAAACAGCATGGGTGTAGCCAGGGAAACTGAAGTAAAATGTGATGGGCTAATTCTGGAACTACTTCACATCTGTTAGAGAACTGGCCAGACCAGTACACACAGGGATGTTGTGAGAAACGGCTCTCTCCATGTTAGGAGAAAAGAGGTAGAAAATGGAATTCAGAAACACAGGGCTGAACCCTGGGTGGAGGTCCTGAGGCTGGAGGGGTTGGGATGAATTACCACGGCTAAGCGTGCACGTGCATGCGCACGCAGGTCCTGTATGCACACAAGTGCTTTTGTGCACGTGCACATTTCCACTTCTCCATGGAAGGGTCACCAAGGATAAGGCAGCAGTAAGCTGACAACTAGAGGTTCATCTTCAGTGAACGGGAAAACAGGCTCTGCAAAGGCGGATTATCCCTGACTGGGGCAGGGGGTCATGGGGAGACGAGCCTGGGGTGCCTTATACCAAATAGAGGAGGTTCTGGTTAATAACAGCAATGCTAATAATGACAACAGCAGATTTTCTCTTTTAAAAAAGAAAAAGGTACTGTCTATGATGAATATATAGAAACCAGAGTACAAGTGCTGCTCTAATGAAATCTGGAGCGATGCCTACATTAAAAGACAAGCAAGGAATTATCAGGTACTGTGGAAGCTCCCTTAGGTATTCTAGACAACTGCAGACCAATGAACAGGACAGAAGGTGAAGTTTGTCTCCTGGGAAATGTCAAGCGCCAAGAGTGAAATCAGAGCACTGCAAACAGCCACATAGGAGCAGAGGGCCAGGCAACCAGCACTGGCGGCTTCTGCATCTGGGGGTAGAGGGCCTTGCAGGAGGAGCAAACGTCTCCATGGCCCTGAAATGTCCTGCACGGGCCATTGGTTGAAATGGAGAAAGGTTCCCCTCTACGGTGGGGAACCAATCACCCATCCAGTGGCCAAAACCAGCGCCACCGGTGAAGGACAGAAGGGAGCACCCACAGACAGTGCACCTATGTCATGTTTTAGCTAAGAACCAATACTCTAAATCTACTGTTCAGAAAACATCCAGCAAACCCAAACGGACACAATCCTATTTAAAAAATAGGAGCTAAGTTCTAAAAGGTAGGGAAAGGCTGGAGCAATGTCGAAGGCTCAATGAGGCAGCAGAGAGGTGGCAATTCCACGTGGAGCCGCACCATGGAACGGTGCTCTTGTCAGCAGAGAACAGGTTCCAGAGGACACTGCCGCCTCAGGTGATGACATGGAGACGTGAACAGTGCACAGACTTACTGCATCCTGTTTAAATTTACTAAAGGTAATGACTGCACTGAGAGAAGATGCGCTCGGGTGTTCAAGGAGGACAGGCCGTGATGCGACTGACTGCGGCTGGTGCAGGGGTGCATCTGTGTGCTCATGCAGGGCACAGATGTGCGTGCACTGGGGACACGCACATGTACACACACAACGGGACTGCCACATTCTCTGCTGGCTCTGCACTCAAGGATTCAACCGATGGCTAATCTTTTGAAATTACTTTAAAAAAAGTGTGTTGGTGCTGAATAGACTTTCCTTCTGTCACTGTTTCCTAAACAAGATGATATACTAATGACTACATGTGTTATAAGTAATCTAGGGATGGCATAAAGTAGATGGTGTATGTGTGTGTGTGTGTCTGTGTCTGTGTTTTATGCACACTATTCCAATATATATAAGGGAATCAAGCACTTGAATATTTGGGTTTCCAAGGGTCTTGGAATCAGACCTCACCAGATGTCTGGGGACAAGTTCTGCCTAGAGACCTATATCACTGTCCACATCCATCTCATCTCTACACCCATGTCTCAATCTGTATTGAGACAGGGCAGATAACTGCTAAAGCAAAGGGATACAATAACAGCAAGTGGAAAGCATGAATAAAGAAGATAGGGTGTTCCTTATACTGATTTTTATTCCCTATGTTTAAAATCATTACCAAATAAAATATTGAAACAGAAAAGCTGCAGGCCACTGCCCTCGCATCTGAGATGTAGGCTGGAGCCAGGACTGTGGTTCCTATGTGCCTGCACCTCTAACGGCCCAGGCCAGGCTGGAGGCAGCAATGCATCTAGCAGAGCGGGCTGTGGAGCTCCATTCTACAGAGTGCTCTGTCGGGGACAGATCTCCTCTCCATCTGTGGGGGTGCACGGAGCCCTCGGGGCTTGGCGACTGCAGAGCAGGCACAGGACAGGTCGGGAAGTCATATTAAGGCTACATCAGCTGCTATGTATAGGTCCTTTTTAAGTGCCCAAGCTTTTGCTTAATGAAAGCACTTCTTTATGTTTAATGCTTTTTTTGTGGATATATATATATATATATATATATATATATATATATATATATATACCATATTTAGATATCTAGAGTGTGAGGTTTTTAATGGCAAGACTTCCCAAGGTTCACAACCCCTCTTAAAAAGAAACTCTTCCATTTTTAATTATTGTAAAACACTGTGAAACAATTTTAGGTCACAGACATTCATGCAGAATTCTAATCATGGAAGCAGTGGGTGTTTTCCCTGCCTGCCCGGTAGTGCTGAGAAAGAGCCTTATGAGTCCCATCCATCAAGGAGGGAAATTGTTTTGGCTCTCATTATAGTTAGATGGAGGAAATATTCTTATGCTTTAATTTAGAGACATGACTCCAACAGTAGAGGGTTCAGTTAATATCCTGAAACAAGATTCTCCAAGCTTGCAGATTTGGGCTGGGACTGCCTTACGGCTGACTTCCAAAATAGAAAGCTCCATTATTAATGGTCCCCCATAAGCTCTCCGCTGAGCAGGAATGAGGCTGGTGGTGAAATTAAAACAAAATATTAATAAAATTGACTTCAGCACAGTCAATAATCAGTGATCAAAACCAACTGCACTGCAGCCAAGGAGTCCTATTTAGTTTGCAGTTTTCCTGGTTGTGCATCCTGGTCCCCCTAGGGCTCTTGGAAGTGCATTCCAGGGCTGAGGGATCAAGACTTTGCCACTACTAACCAGCTTCTTGCAGCTGCTGAAGAACTCGGGGTCAGAGATGGGGTCCATGAGGTAGGAGCGGATGATGTTGGCTCGTAAGCCTTTTGGTGCCTCATTGGTCATCTTTACTCCGTTCTGCAGCACAGACACGGGGAAATTCGGGGATGGGTAACTTGTCAGCCAGATTCGGAAATCAGGGTGCGTGGATTCTGGGCTTAACTCCTGGGAGGGAAAAAAAATCAGATGCAGAAGGGTCAATAAGGCCCCCAGAAAAATGTGAAGATCATATATGTAAGGGACAGGCTAGAAGGTAGAGGAAGCATTTCTATAAGATACAGCTGCCACTGGTGAAATTTTCAGGAAAAACCCTGAAAATCTGTTTCTGTCTCACAACCGACACACTTCATGGCAAGGCCCAAGTGCTGTCTTTCTGGACAAAGTGAACTCCTGTGGCTGCAGAGCTTACACAGGTGCTGGCCAGCTGAGAGGGGGCCAAAGTAAAGACCAAGGTGTCCCCCACACTCTCAGCTGCACCCATGCTACTAAAATACAGAAATAATTCTCTGCCCAGAGCTAGGTTAAGGCTCCCCCTTCTTGCTGTAGTTGATCGTGAGGCTAGGCAATGCACATAGACAAGCCAATGCTATCCCAAGAAGAGCTTTTTAAAGGCTACTCTTGAGGGCCAGAAGCCCTGCTGTGTCCTGAGCACCACGCCTCGCTAATGCTGTCAGCACTACTTGTGTAAGAGCTCTAAGGGTGTGAGCTTAAATCAAAGAGGAGCAGAATCTCACCCAGCACTGCCACCCAGGGCAGCAGAGTCACTGGTGGGCACTTGTCCAGCGTCCTATCCAGTCTCACTCAACTGTCTGCATCACAGGTGTGTGTGTTTCTTGCACATTACATGCCTTTATCACGAAAAAGTTTTTGTGCACTCATTTGGTGAAGGAGTGGGAATGGAAGGACGCAGGGACTGCTATACTGTTTAATAGCGACAGTGAGGTGGGTGGGGTGTGTGCGAGAACACGCTTTCTTCTCTTTCCAGCTGTCCTTAAGCAAATGGTTCTTGGACCATGAGCTAAGTTCGCACTCCCTCGGGACAGGCTGTCTCCTGTGACTCTGGGTGCACAGGTCACAGATCAGGAGGTCCTGTGGAAAGGACCATGGGTGAAGAGAGTGGCAAGGCCAATAAAAGCCGGGGACCCTTCTCAGGCAGAAAGAACATGCAGCAGGGTGGCCTCTGTGCTTGCGCAAGTGAAACTCCAAGTAAAGAGAAGTTAGTGGTGGGTGGGCACCAAGATAAGGATGGAGAGAGCCATGCAGGGCTCAGGGGTCAGCACAGGTGGGGCACAGGGGTGGTCAGAGTCAGCAGGGCACTGGCCTCTGCCCTGCATACGACAAGGAGCCACTGAAAGGTTCAGGCAGGGAGGTGCTTCTCATCTACTAATTTAGTGTTTATCCATTGCCTCCAGGGGTCTGGCACCCTAAGGTGGACGGGAAAGGGTGCAATGGAGCAATGAAGACAGCATCATGGCTCCAGAGTCAGGCGAAGGGAAGTGGGGCCATGTGGCCTGTAAGACAAGCCCAGGTGTCCCTGCCGTATCTGCCATCAGTTGGCTCATGATGTGTCATGACCTTGGTTACTGAATGGATATTTACAGGTTGTTTAAGAAGGGAGAGAGAAGGGGCTAGAGTTATAGCTATTTCCTGGGACATATGGCCTTTGCGCATGCCTGTTGCCATTGAGGGCCAGGGTATCTGTCTACTCCACTGAACCATGTGGAATTTGCTTCCAGAAATTTCTACCCACAAAAGAGTAGAAGTTGCAAAAACCCCACAAAGAAGGTAGGAGGAGCAAGTGACACTGCCTTCTGTGGCACATGAGGGGGGAAGGGGAGCAGGGAGCCACCTTCTACAGGCTTTCTGCTTTCTGCTAGCTGCAGAGATTTGTTTTGCTGGTCCCGTGGATTCTCATGAACCCTAAGCTGGGTCACAGCTTCCCTGTGCCTGACTCCATCTCTGAGCCCTCCCTGTGAATGACTGGATTCCCACTCCTCCGGATGAGCGCTCACCTGATGAGACCACCCGACCCTATGCTTCCTGCTCCTTAGGACAAAGTTCTCCATGACTGCTAGGGCTGGAGGTGCTAATGCAGGAACCTCAGCTACCCTGCAGACTTACCTCACAGACTTTCTCAAGGGTCGGCATCCAGGAGGTGGCAAGATGACAGTTCTGCAGGACCACCCAGGTGCCCTCCTTTATGGCTTTTTCTACCATCTTCATTGCGATGGGCCCTTGGCCTTGGCCCAGAGATAAAGAGCTAAGTTTTGTTCCCCCGTACCCCTGTGTATAAGAAAATAAAGGCATCATCTAGCACCTCAGTCTTAGAAGAATCAATACTGTCCTGCAAAAAAGTTAACAGTAACTTTTAAAATGTAATTATGTACTGTACTGCAAAGGTTCAAATCCATACAGCCCAAAGCACTCTAAATTAATGAACACTTACAAATGAAAAAGTCAACTCACGTAGGAATCGATCATGGTACTAAGTGGGAAATTCTGCAGGGCATTTGGTTGTTGATATATAAGCAAGATAAAAAAGGTTAAGAAAGGGCTGACCAGTAGCTCAGCCGACTAAGCACCTGCATAAGTAAGCATGGCAAGCAGGGTTCAATCCCCAGCAGCACATGCTGCATCATCCCTGTCTCCAGGCATGCTTAGCCGGCCACCAACACCAGGCATGGTGGCATATGCCTGTGATCCCAGTGCTAGGGAGGCTAAGGCTGGGAGATCACTATGAGTCTGAGCTGCGTAGTGAGACCCTACACCAAATACATTAAAAACAAAACAAAAAGAAAACTTTCAACACAAAGAGATGGAAGGGCTCAACTGTCTTGTAGCAAGCCCTAAAATCAAAGCTGTAAAGAAAACTGAAGAGATAAATGAGCTCATCCTGTGTCTTTAATCTCTTTGAATATTTTGGAAGGGCCTCAAGTGACAGCAGCAGTGATGAGCAGGCTCATCTGGCCTCTCAATGCACATGGCTTTGTCCCTGGACAGTGCTGTTTCATGGACTGGAACCCACACAGGGGCTGTCTAATGTGGAGGAGAGTGAGGAGCTGGAGTGCGCCCCCAGGGTCACCGTGCCCACGTTCATTTGGAGAAGTCGGTCCCACGTGAGACTTCACCTCCACGCTGCCCTTCCTGGGCCACGTGAGGCCTGGCCACCTCTGCTCCTCCCGCTTTCAAGTATCCCCTAGCAGTGGCCTATTCCCACTCTGCACAACTCAGTTGTTCACACTCCATCAAGAGTGGCTTTACAGGGCCAGGTTACAATGTGTCCCTTAGTTACTTAAAACCCACTGTAGCCTCCCCAACAGGACTTACTCCAAGTCCCCACTGTAGTCTACACAGGACCCTGTCACCATGGATCCATTAATTGTGACAGGCGAGTTTCACAGGGGTAAGAAGCACTTAGCAGGTTAGTAGACATGGCCCTGGGCTATCTGGGTAAGTCATGGAGGTCATGGGGATTTTAACTTAGTCACCCCCTTGGGCCTTTTGGCTCCAGTGCCGTTCCCTGTTCTGCTTTCTGCTTTGCCATGAAACAAGCTGGCCATGGCCGGAGTTCCCTGAGACTATGAGGTACATAAGCCTGTCCTCTGTTAAGCTGTGGGTGCTGGGGACTGAGTCACAGCCATAGGGCAGCTGCCCAAGGTGACCTTTTGTCTTCTGGTCCCTCATGTACCTCAGACTTCTCCAACCATGACAGCTACATAGTGATACTTAAATAAAGCCCAAGAAGTGCCATGCTAGTCAGATATTCCTCTAAGATGAAAGAATACCCAAGCAAGAGAAGTGCAGCTATGATGCCTGAAGTCGGCCACGCAGAGAACATTTCAATCTGTAAGCCAATGACCATGGAGAGCTGCGTTGCTGCTCCATCCTTTGGGACCCTTTCTCTGCAAGGCACATGTCACCACTCACCACCCAGGACTCTGTAAGACCAAGAGAAAATGTGTGGCACAAGGTGGGGCAAAGTCAACAGAATATATTATGCACTGAATAAAAGTGATGGTATTAATTTTAGAAATTCCAGTAGCGTCACCCTAAATGTTATTTTGATTGTACCACTAGGGGAAAATCTTAACTCAGACATGCCACCAGCTGGTCATCATGACCTCAGAGCACTGCACTGAATCCATTCAGATAACTGTTCAAATCTAGAAACACTGATAATAGAGTGTCTTCATCCGATAGCAAACCTTGTAGAGCTTTCAGTGGTAACAGCTCCAGCACAAGTGCTGTGGGTTCAGCCCCACTGCACCATGGCGGACACATGTCCTGCAAAGTGGGAGGGGCTCCTTTCAGAGGTGGGAAGGGTCAGGGTCACAGAGGACCACCCCAGGCTCCCTGAGAGTTGATAAGAGTCCCCTGTCCCAAGGTGGAAGAGAAGCAAATGCTAATCGTGACAAAATTCTTGTTGTATAATTTGGATAAGGAGCTACTTTTTAACAACACTGCCATCAAAGTGCCTTTTTTTCAGGGGGCTCCATCCACCTCTGTAACCCAAAGGCATTCCAAGGCTGAGTGACAATGTCTGCCTTTTTCTTACCCCTTCAGATTTCAACCATAAACAAATGGTGCTTTTGGAAAACCTCACATCAGATGCTCTTGCCTATTGTGCATACCTGGTCATCAGCAAACTTGAGAAGAGCGGCCATGGGGTCCGCCCCAGGAGACAGTACGAAGATCAGGGGTGCACAGCAATGGCTGTCCCCAAATGCCTTGGACAGGTCAAAGGGTGGCGGCTCAATGAATGCACGCCCCAATTTGTTGATAATGTATTCCTGCAACATTGGAATAATCTGCAAAAGGACAAAAATGCACGTTAGAGAGCTTTCCAGCTGCCCAAAAGCCTCAGGCAGCTCAGATGCAAAGCTCACCCTATCAGCTTAGGGCTGCCTAGGGGTCAGGAGTCAGAGTGTCATTGTGCACCTGAAACTGACAGAGGAGGGGCCAGTGCTGGATCAGAGGTGTTTTTCTTCTGCTCTAATGAATATTGTGGGAAAGATAAATGAAGAAACTCTTAAGTTTTGAAACACTGTTCTGAAAACTCACAATGCACAAGTCGGAAGTTTTGTGTAAGTTCTACAGAGTTTTTCACATTCAAGAGAAGGCTCGGGGGGGGGGGGGAGCTGCAGAGCCCAGACAAGGGTGTCAGAAAGGCCTGGCCTTTCTCATTCAGTGGCCCACTCATCTGGTGCGGGTGTGAGACAGAGCAGAAGCCCGGGACTTGAGAACAGAGCTGGGATCGATCACTGCAGGGCTGCTGTGCGTGCGGCCTCAGCAGGGCCACATTTTCTGATGAGGGACCACCCTGGCATCTCTTCTCTGGTGACAGAGCCAGCCAACGAGGACCCGGGCATGGCTGGAGCACGTGGCAGAGGTGGCTGCACCTGTCCCGCATCTGTGTCTACTTGAGAAGATCATGAAGCTAAGCAGTGAACCCGCGCGCCCTTCCTTCCTTCTTCCTTTTGCTGACTCCTTCAGCAAGGAGCCCAGTGCATTTTTTGAATAATAAAATAATTCACAAGATTTTTATTGAACACCTAATATGCAAAACATCTGCTTTTCTAGAATTCTTGCTCCCACAGTTTACTTACTTCACTGAAGCCTCACAATCTGTACATAATAAACTCACGCGACAAATGGTCCTTTCCTGTGGCACTGGAGAATGACTCAGGGTGGGCTGAGCCACACCCACACCCACACATTTATATCTTTCTAATCTCTCTATGCTATTTTATACATTTATAAAATTTTTTGGATCGGGTCTCCCTAAGTTGGTCAGGCTGGGCTAGAACTGGCCACCACAGGAAAGGCCACTGGATCAGGAAAACTTCCTCTCCACGCTGGAGGGAGTGGCATTTTGTAAAGGCAGCAAGACAGACGCCCACCTGTGCTTGCCCTGGTATGCTCAGCACCTGCTAAGACGGAAGGGCACGTGGTGCTGCCTGCCATGGGCAAACGCTCCCGCTCGCTGGACCTCCAGTGGCTCCCGGCGCAGCCCAGGTAACAGCTCACCACCCTGCAGCCGCTGCAGACACGCAGACGCATTAGCCTGACAGATCATTTAAACAAAAGATTCTGCATCTCAACCTCAAAGTATCCTACCATAGGTCACAGTGAAAGGAAAAGTAAAAATTCTCAGGGGAAAAAAATCTGCTTGTGACAGAAAACAAGAAAACGTTCTCATAGGCATTAACAATAAAAACAGATAAAGCAAAACAAGCTTTCCTTCTTTCATTGCACACCAAATTCACCAGCTCATCTAAGATAACTTGTTAACTCAGAAAGGAAGCTGAAACAAATAGCGATCTAAAAGAACATCCTACTTGTACAATGCGGGCGTTTAGTTTTTTGCATAGTGTAACTTTCCACCTTAACCTGAAACTCCTGGCTTCTCCTCAGGAAGCTGCTGCAGACCCAAGTGCTGTTCTGACTGTGTGGCTGCACCCCCTCAAGGAGCATAAAGATGTAGCTTCTTAAGATACAGCCTCCGCAGTGGCCTCTGCTGTTTGCTTTCTCCCCTCCCTTTCCCTCCCCTCCCCTCCCCTCTCCCT
>PVKA01054046.1:0-10948 GCA_004027165.1 Ctenomys sociabilis | reverse complement strand
TGGGATGGGGGTGGGCCTGGTTCCTTGAACCCTAAGGCTGGGTGAGAGGGTTAAGGTGAGAGGCTCAAGGATCGTAATAAAAGTCAGGATCTCATGTGGAAGGGAATAATTGAGAGACGGATTCTCCAGGACTTGACGATCTCAGAGAAGAGAAAGGTCTATGGGTTCGCCGCCGGGCTACTACAGCACCTGCACTGTGTATAGTAACATGGAGTCTATAGAACCCAGGGTGCACAGGATAAAGTCTATATGTTATGGGGTTCCCAGGACCAAAGTAGGGAGCCATGAACAGAGGAACATCCCCAAAAAGCAGTCCCCCTCCACTCCCCCAGCGGCCAAGAACCCTCGGGCCGCAGAGCACAAACCCAGCACTGCGGAGGGAGCTGGCCTGTCCCGGCACTGGTCTGCTAGGACTTCACCGCCAGTTCCACGTTCTCTGACCTTCCCACAGGGATGGTCTTTCTCTACCCCGTGGAACTGTTCCGCTAGAGTTCCTTTTGAACCTACCTTGTGGAACTTTCCCACGGAGGTAGCCATCAGTCCTCTGGAACCTTCCTGATGGTCTCCTGTCCAAACCGTTGTCGAACTTTCCCAAGGGACAGTTGGGACCCTTCTAGAACGTTCCCCAGGAGTTGCTCTACCCGGAAGTTTCCGTAGGGGGGTGGTTCTTACCCTTTAGTCTTTGGGTCCGCAGCTCACTAGCACCCGCTTTCAACATGTAGGCAGGCACTCAGAACTGGGGAACATTTAAAGGCACAGGTCCAAGGAGGCAGGAAACTTGGAAGGAGATACCTTTAACTTTCTTATCCTGGAAGCCGCCCCCCTCTTCCACACAGCCTGTTCGTCTCTGCATCACCTACCCTAGACCTTGAAGTCATATGCAGACCAGGAGCTCCACCCGGGAAGGGTGCAGCTGCATAGCCACCCCAATCCCTAGGAGCTTCTTCGCGGCTCCTGCCCGGTCTCCGTAGCACTGCAGCTTTGCTCTCCAGCTTCCCTTCTCAGCACCCCCTTTTGGTGTGACTCCTCTCTCAGTTTCTCTTGGTGCCTGGGATCCTGTGTCTGAGCCCCATGCAGCTGGAGGAGCTGCTTTCATTCTGTTTTTTCCCTGAATGGAGAAGCACTCTGACCTCACCTGGTCCTCCTGCCCCTCTGGGGCCACAAGCAGATGGGCAGACCAGCAATGTGAGGGCGCAGACTCCTTCCTCTGGTACACTGGCTCCAGGGGATTGCCCTGCACAGGGGACCCCTTAGCTCCCCCACTAGGGATCCAAGGAACTGGCAGCCCAGTGGTGGGAGACATTTAGGAGGCCTGAGGAGAGGACAGGGCACAGCAGCTCATGCTCAGGCCTCGCCCATGCTAGCTATTGGAGAGAGTTAGCTGCCAATGCTGCTTTCTTGTTACTGGTGATACGGGTGTCGTCCCTACTGCCATGGAAGCCCAGACCAGTAACGGGAGCTCAGATTCCTCAAAGCCCTGTGACGGAGTCTCAGCTGCATGAGTATTCACAGCACATGTGGGGTCCCAACTCTATCACAGAGTCCAACACCTAAGGGTAAATCCTATGCCGCTATTTTTGTGAGTATCTGCATACTTTTCTGTGCTGAGTCTATTGTGTGAGAAACGTGCTCACATATCCATATCTAAGAATGGACTCTGAGGCCCAAAGAACAGGAAAAGGGAATACCTGTATGATAAGTTTGTGAGTCTTAGCCAGTTACAGAGAGCTATTGATCCCAGCACGCAGGTCCGCCCTCCTAGTTCCACAGAGGCTGAGTACTCTGGGATAACAGCCTTCCCCAGTCCTGCCTCAGGGCCTGAGGGGTGAGCTCAGCCCTTGCAGGCCTGCTGCCAGCTGAGGACACCTCAGCGGTGCTGATGAGAATAAGCCCTCACCAGCCACGATGTCTGCTCTGGTCTCTCTTGGCTTTTCCAGTCTCCACCACCTTGAGAACTCTATTTCTAGGTTGTATAATTGACCTATTCTCTGGGATTCAGTTACAGGAAATGGACTAAGACACATCCATTTGAAGACAAACATATCTGACAGCCAAAAATACAAAGGCATGGAATCAAAAGCAAGGAAAAATGCTCACGTTTATCATTGACAAAGTCTGTCCTCACAGTACATACAGACACACTCAGAGAGATGGACCGTGGACACAATAAACTCAACCATCCCCTGCAACTGTAATCATTTGCTGCTCCTCGCGGATAACTAAAGAACAACAAATAAATATCCCAGCAGCTTTCTTTTGGCACTGTGAGAAGGTGAGGATCCAGAAGCTGAGGAGGATCCACTCCTCTGATGGTGCACGAGACCTGGCATTTGCTTCTCAGTGACAGAGATTACAATCGTCCTCCCACCAGGTGCACAGCTGGGCCTTGGCCCTCTATGTGACCGCTTGCAAGCTGCCCTTCCTGTCAGTCTGCATTGATAATGAATCCTGGACAGTTGCACTGCTAGCTACAGTAAAATATAAGCATTGCAGACAACACAGGTGTTTGTTGAAGGTGGCTATTTAAATAAATTGATTTGTTCAGATCCTGCAATGCCATACAACTGTTAAAGAAGTTAGAACCAACTGCGACTGTACTATTCCACTTGGAATGTCCATATGGGCAAGAGCAGGAGAGGAAATAGGCAGGACCATTTCCTGGCCACTGTATTTGTGTTAAGTTTCTATCACTATAACAAATGCCTAACATAGTCAACTTACAAAGTGGAAAAGTTTCTCCTGGCTCAGGGCTCACAGGTTCCAGCCCCAGACTGATTGGCTATTGGTCTCCCTCTCTGTGTAATCTCAGCAGCACAACACGGCATAGTGTGGTGGAGCAACACCCTCACCTCACCTGGAAGAGAAAGAGAAAAAGTGGGTGGGCGAGGGTCCCTTGGTCTCCCTCAGGGCCCATCCCCACCACCAGACTCTCCCCAATGGGTCAGGCCTCTCAGCAGTTCCACCACCTGAGGACGTCATCACTCTGAGGAGCAAGACTTTAGCACGTGAACCTTGGAGGGACATGTATGCACCGAGCTCTGTCAGTATGCTTTGCAGGTGGCTCTTTCTTTCAGTGTTTTTGGAGTAGCATTCCACTGCTTCAGCCTAGAAGAAATTTTCTGGACAAATGAAACACCTTTGCTCTCAAATATGTAGTATGAGGGGGGGGCATATGTAAACTAGATCATATGAATGTGTAGACTGGACAATCTCAAGTCTGTAGAGCTGATCAATGAGGTGGAACTTTTGGCCAAGAGCTCATGCTGCAATATTGGTACAATATTTATTCTGTTCCAAAACACTTCAGTTTCTGCAGTTACAACCTTTCATCTGATGAAAGTGGATGAGGACCACTGTATTGCTGGAAATAAACTTGATCTTCTTTAAGCTTATTTATTGTCCATGCTGATTGTGTCTGCAAACTGCACTCACATCAACACAAAGATCAATTTATTAACTTGGTACTGTAATTTAGACCATAAAACCATAATAATAAGTGGCATAGTCATAGAATGGCTCTTTATCTTGCTGGGTTCAATGTTGAAAGTAAACTACTTTTGGTGACACTTCCCAGGGGGAATGCTGAAAAAGTTAATTTTTTTTTCAGTGTAAAATGTGAACATTTAATTATCTTTAAATAATACATGAAATAATTTACATGCTATACATTCCCAAACATGATGAACAGAAATCCATTTTATCAGACAAATACAATCTACTTTTCATTGACATTCACCCCATGGGTCACTCAGGCTGTTGTCTGATTTCTGTCTATATGAGGACGCATAAATACATTTATATGTCTAACACTGAAGATTACAACAAACCAAAAGGTTGAAGGTGAAGTCTGACATGAACAATTCCAAATGTACAATCTGCCTGGAATCAAGCTACAAAGCTTACTTTTGTGGCCAAAAACACTTAAGTTCACTTTCCCGGTGCTTAAATATAGAAATAGGATTGATTAATCCCACACTATATTTTATGATAAATTGTTCTTATTCTTTAAAAAAATATTTTCTTATTATATAAGGCACTACAAAAATGCACTGGAAAAATAAACAGGATCAGATAAACTCTCTTACAATAAAGCATTTTCATTTGAAAAAGACATGTCTGTTCACATCTAGTGTGACAGATGTAGGTACAATGAACACTCATGAAACAGTCTATGCCAATTCCCTAGTGCCCTTGAATCCTACCTCATGCCATCCATGCTACTCACATTCTCATTTTTAAAGCCATCTGGGTAATGCTGCCAAACCCAGCTGCCATATGTACTAGCACACAGAGTAAGTAGTTAATAATACAGAAAAACGAAATTCCCCCCTAAAGTTTAAGTTGCTTTGAAACATTAATGAGACTCTCCTTAGTTGTCCTTTACTTCTTCTATATTTAACAGAAGAAATGTATGTTCCATACAGAAAGCACTGCTTTAAAATTCATGCAACCAAGCAGACCTAAACTATCTACACAGCCTTTTTTTACTTTACCCAGAAGGTTTTGGGTGAGATGAAAGTTAAATATTCCAGGAATGGCAATTCCTTAAGAGATAAAGCAGTGGAGAAAAACAAAAACAAGAAAGCCTTAAAATAAATTATGTTCATTCTTTACCCTTAAGTTTTATATCACAGAGCAGAATGCTGTCTTGCTTTTCTTTGGCCTGCCTTGTTTTATTTGTTAAGCATTGTGCTCCCTGTACTGCAGGAGTCGCACTCCTCACGCTCCTGTATGAACAGTCACAGAAGTTCTCCTTCTAGTTCATGCCTAGCCGGCTCACAGCCATAGTGCAGCTGGAGGTTTTGTTCTGCCTGTAATTTGTTTAGTGCTACATGTGATGATTTATTATTCACAGGTTGTATAATTGACTTTATGTATAAGTACATTTGAATGTACTTATGAATTATTGCATTCTATTGATTCTTTGTGGTTGGTTTTAATCCTTTCATAACCTGTCCAGAAATGTAAAAAGCATTTTCTCTCACAAGAGCATTTTTTACCCTCTCTCAACTAAGGTTACTATTACACAAGTTCTTTTGGTCATAGGCCCCCACCATTCTCACATTGATTTCCTGTACGACAGTCACGTCCAGAAAACACTCGGAGTCAGTCTTGCAGGTCATTCTTGCCACACCATACTCTAAGCTGACCACAACAGGTTCTGACTTGGAAAATTCTTCCGTGTAGTCACTGTAACAATTATCTGTCGGGTTGCTGCCCTCTATAGCTTGAAGCGTGTCACTGACGGGTAGCAAAGTCTGCTCTTGAAGACACTGGGAGCTCTTGCTGGCCGGAGACTCCAGATGAACTGAATTTAATGATTCCTTGGTGAGAACGTCTTCTGTTGGCTTATTTCTGTGCTGCTTAATTTTTAACTCTAGGTCTTTAATGTCTTCCTCTAACTGTTCATTTTGCTCATTCATATTCATAATTATATTGAATACAGGCTGCCTAGGATCCAATGGTCTATCAAACTGGTGGTACATGTTTCTCCAAAACTTAAGATTGAAAGAGACAGTATCTGGCTCCAAAACTCTAAACCTCTGAGATTTGGGACTGTAGAGAGGATTCAAGTGCTTCCTCTGTTCATCCAAAAGAAATGGCCACAGGGAGTAAGTCTTCTCCTTCAACTTGAGTTCTTCTCTTTCCTTCTGACAATTTCCAAGGGTTTCCAAACTGGCATGAATAAATATGTTCACAGTTCTTAGTCATTGGGATGTGCTCCATCTCAGGGAGGCCTCAGCCGGCAGCCAGCCTCACAGGCATGCTACGGAGCGACAGAACCTGGTCAGTGAAGAAAACACTGAGGGAGCAAGAACTCGCCCCCAGCCAGTGCCCCTGCCCGCCAGCCCTCCCACCCTCCCCTGCGGCATGCACCATGCCTCAAAATTTAATTTTTAAATCAACATTTGCACACCAGGCAGGAGGATGCTAGTAATTGGTAAAGCTATGAAATGATATCTGGTACAGAAGTTGCAATTGTAGTCACCATCTGCATGAGCACACCATCATTCACTGTCATTCTGCAAGAGCCATCTGTGTTCTAGACAATCCAAATCAATGAGCAGAAGTGTGATATGAGTGACTGTTCCCACACCCTGCAAGTGTTTGATCATGACCTCTGTGCAGGCAATTCTGGGAATGTAGAATTGCCTTTTATTTGCTATTTTCCTAGGAAAGGACCATTCCTGTAGCTTCCATTTATGCTACCTTAACGTAATAGCATTTACTTCACAGGTCAAAGGAGCAGTGTGAGACACTGTCAAGAGCTGACTATGGCTATTCCAACAATGTATTCTGAAGCGGGAGAATATGAAGGGGCTGGGGACACAGTGGGTCTACCATGAGATGTGCTTGAGCTAAAACTCCGTTAATTACTTGAGCTTCATAATCTCTTATGTCCTAGAGCTCTTGAAATTGCTGAAAGTTAGATGCAGAAATCCCTGGAACATCTGATAGTTTCCCTTTTCCTGCACCATGATCATCCTGGTAAAAGGCAGCTAGCCTCTGTGGAGAATGATGGGGAAAAGTCACGGCATAAATCCTGGTAGTATAGTGAGATTTTTCCTCAAAGTGAACTGTGCTCTATTCAGGAAGGCCTGGGTCTTTCAACTGGCTCAAGTCTGTCAGTTGACTCAAGAGCCACGACTCTGTTTGTATCACTCAGGATGCACTGCTACTTGTTTGACCTAGAACTCCTCTGCATCTACAGATCAGTTAAGATTTGTAGCCTTTATATTTATCTGGCTTTTAGGAACAATGTGGCCAACTTCCTGGTGCTACAGATCTTTGCAAACCACACAAGTCTGATTTGCTCTTTGAGTTTGTCATCCATTATTGTAACATGCCACCCTGATTTTGGCGGGAAAGCACTACACTGCTGCTGCTCTCCTTCGAGGATTCAATTGTTTCCCTCGCCCAGCAAGGTTCCTACCTGTGAGAGGAGTTCCTCCTAAGACTTCTGACCACAGACATCTGAGAGGATGATGCACCTTCCCTCAAAAACATGTTTTCCACAAAAATGGTGCAAGATGTGTCCTCAGCCCACGAACTCCATAAAGTGGTACAGGACTTTCACGACAACTCTATTTAAGTACTTCTGCTTCCTTACAAAGCAGCTGAGGAAGTTCCAATTCAGTTAGATTGCTAACGTTCTTGTTGTTTACTAGCAATTAAAGCCAATTTCTACTTCAGCAACAGCCCTAATCTAGATTCTGTGCTTAGGGCACATATCAATAATGACAGTCTGAACTAATTTTAATTTCTTCCCTCCATGATCTCAACCTTTTCTTACACCTCCCTACAGATATTCTAGTATTCTGTTTGCATAAATTATAAACACCATGCAGTTACTTGGATGACAATGTAGTTTTCACTGTGCCACACTTTGTAGCTCATGTCTAAAGAGCTGCTGGGACTCAGACTTACTTATAAGTCTAAAAGAAAAGAGGTGATACTGGTGTTCCCTGAGGAAAATCTGCAGTGTCCCGAAGGTGACTCCCTTTAGGAGGCCCTGCATGTTCTTCAGTCAGAGGCAGACATGGGCAAGGCTGATCCTTGGAAGTGAGGCACAGGTCCTCTAGTGGAGACCACCCATCAATGAAAGAGCTGGGATGGGTGGACTGATGTGGCACAGGTGCACTGAGCTCTTCTCCAGGAGTCTCTGCCAGCTCCCCTGCATATCCACTGTAAGGCACTCTATGAATAGTCCTTTTCTGGAAATTTCTCTCCTAGGTCCATGTCCAAAAAATGCTTCACCATGAAAGGAAAATCACAAAACATTGAGCGACTGAAATGTTCAAGTGTAAATGAGTCCCCAGAAAGCTGTGTTGTCCCATCCACCATGAAATGACACAGAAGTTTCTATCCATCACCTGAAAACAGGCTCTCACCAAACACAGAATGTGCTGGCTAGTTGGTCTTGGAATTCCCACCTTCCTTCTTTGTGAGAAATAGATGTGTGTAGTTTACAAGCTACACCTTCTGCAATGCTTTATTATGGAAGCTCGAATGGACTGAAACATGAAGAGCAGGTGCACTGGAAGAAATACCTGACACACATTGGTGGAGCAGGAACTGGGCAACAGAAGAGGGTAGCGGATGTTGAAGGAATGTGCTGGGAGAAACAGCTCTGGAAGAGAAGAGGGAGCTGCAGTGAGACCTCCACCTCCTTAGGGAATATAGAGATGGTTGTGAGCAGAACGCTTGGTAGAAACATGGATGGCAGAGCCCAGTCTCATGAGGTCTCCCACAGAAATAAGGACTGGGTCCAAAAGTTATTCCTTCTTAGAATCTGGTAAATCACTTGGCTGAAAGTGATTCATGTCTTAGTATGTTCTGGAGAGTTAAAATGAATTGTGATAAAAGCTTTTTTTGTGTGTGGTACCAGAGATTGAACTCAGAATCCTGTGCTGGCCAGGCAGTTATGCTGTTGAGCTATATTCCCGGCCCTGTGACGAATACGTTGATTGGAGTGATTCCTACAGAAACTGTTGAATGAGTGGTTCCTTCCCAATTCACAGTATCTATTGTACATTTCACATCTTATTCACTTGTTCAAATATGTATGAAATAATTAAGATACAGCTAGTCACTTAGTTCACCAAGAAAAATTTTGTACTATGTTCTATAGACAAAGGATCGTGCTTATACATTCTACTCTGAATAATTACTAGGAAGACAACAATATGCAGTGTATCAACTAATGCAACTGTGCTACAAACTTATTTTGAAATTCAGTTCAATTTTTATGTTTCTCTTTCTTTTGGTAAAATAATAGAAAGAAACTATTGAAGGAGCCTTTTGGTGCTATTGAAAAATTATAGTAGAATACAAAAGAGATAAATACGGGCTAGGGAGATGACTCAGTGGAATAAACGCTTCCCTGGCAAGTGCAAAGACCTCAGTTCAATCCTGGTTCCGCTAAAAAAGAGAGAGAGAGAGAGAGAGAGAGAGAGAGAGAGAGAGAGAGATAAATAACTTTAAGATAAAAGGTTTAATTTGGGGTCTTGGGAGGTAGCTCAGCAGTATGAACACCTGCCTGGCAAGCACAAGGCCCTAAGTTCAACTCCCAGTAAGAAAAACTTAATGCAAAACATGAGAACATGTGGTCCAAAGGCAATGTCAAGTGGGAGATCTAGGGACAGTTTGGTAGGAGGTGAGGATGGGCCCCCACCAGGGATTATTGACCAGGACAGTAGAAGGGTGCTCCCAAAGGCACCTCAGAAATGATAGAGTCTGCCACTGCCATCATGAGCTTAGAGTGCCAGGACCTGGGAAACAGAAGGGCTTCAAATACGGAGCACAAGTTTCTATAGGATCTTCCTGGTGGTGTTTCACTGCACTGTTCCAAATTCTGGAGCCCTAACTGTTCAACCACCCAAAGTATGATACAGTAGGCCAACGTGTGTCATGGGCCTCGCTGGCTACACTCTCAGGAGCAGAGGTGATCAGCATCAGGGGTGTCCTGTGGACCCATCTCTGCACAAGTACAGATTTACTGAGCCATGGGTGCTTGTTTCTACCACCTACATATTAAAGGCCTCCACGCAGAGCGTCAGGCTCAGGCTCTGGATGGCGCTGCTGAGACAGCAATGCCCAGGGAAGCAACCCAGTTGGTGAAGATGAGGACCCCGGGAGAGAAGTCCTCATTGGGAGACCTTTAGTGTGGGCTCTGCCGAGAAAACCCAGAATGGCAGAGTGTCCTGGAGACACGGGTGTGCACGCTGTGCCCCAGTATGTACGAAAGATGGGATCTCCACTCAGACATCGTATTTGAACTCTAAAGTACGATATTGTAAGTTTTATTAGCTTTTACAGTTATTTGAGCTTGTGATCCCTTGTTATTCTAATTTCTCCCTTCTGGAATGGGAATGCCTAGTAAAGGCCTCACCACCTAATGTACTTTAGAATCATATAACTTGTTGGATTTCCCAGCTGTACAGAGAGACTTGAACCAAGATGAACTGTACCTAGTATGTCGCCCACAGCAGACATCAGTGACATTCATGTTGAAGCCTCATTCATCACCAATGCCGTGGAAATATGATGTAAGGACCACTAGGAGGGGCTTAGGCTAGGAGGGTCCACGGCATGCATAAGACTCATGACCGTACAAAAAAGATTCAGAGAGTTCCTGGTCCCCTTCTTGGGGAGAATGTCCCACCCATGAGCAAGGACACAACCTTCACCAGACACAGAATCCACTGTTCTCTTCAGCACAGGCTTCTGAGACTTCAAAAATGTTAAAAAACAAATCTATCTTATTGTGAAATAGTAAGTCTATCAAATTTTATTATTTCACCTGGAAGAGACCGAGACACAGCCAGTGTGACTTGGCGTGTGCTTAACCTGGGCGCATCCTTCTCCTACACCCTGCGCTGCGCTGTGCTGCAGCCAGTGATCTTGGGGCTTACATCAAGGCTATAGGAGCGTTGCTGTCCCCCGGCCCATCCCAGGCCCTCGTACATGTCACATGCTCCCATGTTAAGGACAGCCATCAGGAAACTACCATCCCAATTGTGACTGTGCTAACTACAGGAGCCACCTCTCTGTCTACTCACGCTTTTTACCCATGCAACTCTCCCAGTTGCCCTCAATCCCCTCAGCAGCTGCCACAGCAAAACACAGGGCCCAAGCGCTGCATACTGGTTGGCCCACAGGAGACCTCCATAGTATGTGGTTGACACTGGGCACCTGTATGGTCACAGCTGTATCCAGACTCAGTTTTCTCACTTTGAAAATGGAACAGGGCCAGAATAAATAATCACAGTGTCTACACCACACTGTTCTACACTGTATTGTACCACTCCAGAATGAGGACGGTCAAGAGATGATCTGTTTGATCTGTGAAGGTAGACAAGGGCACAAGGGCCAATTGCCCTTGAGATCTCAGGTGCTGGGGTCCACCGTCATTCCTCTCAAATAATACACAGGCGCTTTGGACGTG
>PVKA01054045.1:0-10947 GCA_004027165.1 Ctenomys sociabilis | reverse complement strand
TGTCTGATTGCTTATTAGTTAGGATTTTTTCAAAGTTTGTGGGTTGTCTTTTCACTCTGTTGACAATTTCTTTTGACATGCAGAAGCTCTTTAGGAAAAGTTGATCCCATTTGTTGATTCTTTCAAGAGTTTCCCGTGCGAATATATGTTTGTTCATGAACTCTTTACCTACCCCTATGTCTTCAAGAGTTCCTCCTACACAAGGACAGCTATGTTCGTGTATTTCATTCTACTAGTTTTTGACAGAAATTTGTAGTTTTTAAAATCAGAATAGTGGATAAAAATCATAGCAGTTTAGGTAATTTATTTTTAAAAATTATATTACCACAGTAATTGAACTTCCACTTTTTGTTCTCTATGGAAATTTGCTAATTCCCATGACTGGTTTTTAAGTGACGCAGTGAATCTTCAGGAATTCAACTACTTCAAGTTTAAATACGCCTGCGGGAAATTTTACTACACTTCATGATGAATGTTAAATTTGGCATTCCACACAGAATTAAAAAGCAAAGTTAGTGACAAGAGGAATAAGCTTGGTAGAACAAAAAATAATTATTTGGGATTTATAGTAAATCCTTTACTGATTTTTTAAGACTTATTTCTTTTATTCTGAAGGAAATTTCAATCTAATAATCTGTCAGGATGTGCAAAGAAAATTTCTAAATCCTAATTCTGATACCTATTAATGATGTGATTTATAGCAAGTAACTGTGTGATTTGACCAAACCCTAGTTTAGTTAAGCCAAATATGGGGATAATTGAATCCTCCATAGAAACTAAAAGGCTTTGTTTAAAAATGGTTGTAAATGTAATTGAAATTTTGCCTGCTATATAATAGATATACATGTCTGTTAATTTTCTTCATCTAGAACTAAGTGTATATTATATCATGTTTATTAAATCTCTTCTCCATGGGAACTAAAATAAGGCAAGGTAGGTGAGCAGGCAAGGAAACAAACATGTTTCTTCACTGTTATAATTTCTTTTAGGTAATGAAAGACTTGGGGAATCAATCTCTGTTTCTTTGTGTCTATCTTTCTCTGTGTTTATCTCTCCTCTCTTTCTCACTCTTTTTCTCTCTCTCAGTAATTAAGGTAACACCCAAAATATTTTTACCTAGGGCCTGTGAGACAGCTCAGAGAATTACATGCCTGCTTAGGCAAGGTCAGGGACCAGGGCTTGAGTCCCAGTCCCACCTGCCAGGCTGGTCCTGTCCCCAGGCATGCTGAGCCAGTCACCAAGACAGGGTGTGGTGGCACAGGCCCGTCCTCCCGGTGCTGGGGAGACTGAGAACAGGAGGATCACTGGGAGTCTGAGGTGCACAGTGAGACCTTCTACCAAATGTATTTTAAAAAGTCAAAATATTTTAATCTGTTGTATAACTTTGAGATTTGGGTGTAAGAATTTACCTCAGTTTGGGTCAGTAACTGCAAGGGATGTATATTTTCATTCTTTAGGTTCCTCTTGAATGACAAAATTTCTCTTACATTTCAGGTTATTTTGGTCTTCAGAAAAGCATTTCTTAAATAGATTCAAATCGACACATTATTTGAAACAGCTCAAGCAAATGTTTCAATAAATGTGAGTGGAGTCTGTGCTTTAAGAGAGCTGTTACTGTAATTAAGCAAAAAGCTTTATTCCACCAGAAAAATACCATTGGCCTTTTGTTCAACAAAAATGAAGGAGGTGCATAGATAATGTTCCCTGCTTCTGTTATTCTTCCTCAGTGAGAACTCATCAGACACATTTGCCTTGACTCCTTCTGTGGTTACATTTATTTCTTGAGCACTGAAGATGTCATGATACCAGCAATCAAGTACTTTCTTTTATAGATTTCAGTTTTTTTTTTTTAGTTAATAACTTAGTTTGCAGCCCATTCAATCCTACAGCGGTTTTTAGTTTAGTGAGATTCCTTATTTTTGTTTAGTTTTTAATATAGAACCCTGCTGATTTGCCTCTCATTTTTCTTCAGATTCTGGGAGCTAGAAGATGAATGTTAATTATGGTAACAAGGAAGAACTGTACTCTCCTGGTAAGATTGAAAAAGTTAATCATGGACTATGACTGGTTGAAATTTCCAAACTTCACCTTTTTAGCTGGAAGCTTTTGAGTGAAGAGTATTTAAAAATAATATCTTATCTATTTGTACTGATAGGACATAACAACGATTTTTCTCTGTATTTTGAGGTATCATGATTGAAAATCTAGGTACTCAATTGAAAATGGGCAACTGAAATGAAAGCACACTCTAGAAGAAGTACAGTATAGGAAGGCAGGAAATAGATCTTTCTTAAGAGAGAGACATAGAAGGAGAGGAGAGGGAGGAAAGGGGAAGGGGTTGAAAATAATTAAGAAGAGATATGTTTCTGTACCAATCCCCATGAGGAATGTAATCACTATGTATTGCAAGCATGAACTAAAAAAATAAATATTTGAAAACAAAAGAAGAGAAAGAGAAGCAGAAAAAGGCAGAAGAAAAGGAGGACAAAGAAGAGGAAGAGGAGGAGGAAGAGGAGGAGGATGAGGATGAGAAAGAGGAGGAGGAGAAAAAGGAAAATGACCACTATGTATATGAAGAAATTTTCAGAATCTGTGGTTATTAGAGAAGTGCAAGTCAAAACAACATGGATATTTTATTTTCTGCAGAAAAAATGAGTATCATCAATACTGGAAAATTTGTTGGTGAGAAGGTAAACTAGCACAATCACTATGAAAATTAAGTATTGGCATTCCTCAAAAAACTAAAAATATTAATTTGATTTATTAATATTTTTATTAAATAGGTTATACCTCTTCTCTGTATCTTCCTGAAGAAGTTAAAGTCATCATATCATAGTGGGAAATACTTATCCATGTTGTTGGCAAAACGACAGATAAAGAAAGCACAGTATAGACACAGCTGAGTACTATGCAGTGATTAAGAGATATATTTAAGTCATTGTAGGAAAATGGGTGCACCTTGAGACCATAGTGGTAAGTAAATACATGAGACATGGCATGATAAATATCACATGATTTTTCTCAGTTGAGAGAAATAACGCACAACTATTTTAATAGCAAATTAAAGAAGAGATAGTAGGAAACAGAGAAGTAGACTCTGTGTAGATGAGAAATGGATCCAGGCAGGAAGGAGAGAACAGAAGGGAAAGGAGAAAGGGGAAGGGAGAGTAAAGGGAATCAAGGTATGTGCCAGCTCTAAAAAGGTGAGTGCAATTGTTGTGTGGTACAACTATATACTAATAAAATATCTAAAATATATTTGTCCATCCAAAAATAATATAATATCAGTCAATTTATTTTCTCAAGAAATCTGAATTTAGAATGTCTAATCCAATGGTTACTACATAACAACCAAACTTTTTTTTTTTTTTTTTTGTGGAATCAGGGATTGAACTCAGGCCCTTGTGCTTGCCAGGAAAGTGCTTATTTCACTGAACCATCTCCCTGGCCCCCAGCCAAATTTTTTGAGGCAGCCTCAGATCTGAATTATTTTTGCAAGTTAACGAGAAGGAACTGAGACTGCATTTATAATTGCGATGCATCAACTCCAATTCTACTCTCCCAGTACATGGCCTATCCCTTCTCCATTTATGTTAATAAATGTTTCAGATGTGACTTACGTAGCAAACTATTTTCAGCTGCTTCACTTGTAGATTGTATTCAACCAGTCTTTTTTAAACTGCAGATTTCATTCTAAATTCTTTCTGTAGAATTCCCAGCTGACTTGGGCCACAAGCGTTAGAGTTATGAAAAGTATTTCTGAGTTGATTTTGTACATATTGTGGCTTAGTCTTACAGTTGAAGACAAAGCCAAAAGTAATGAAAATAACAGGCTAGAATGTGTATCATGGATGGTTTGATTTAGAGAGATACATATGGGTCAAATACATGCTCATTAAATAAAATAGTGTCCTCACCACATATGCTTATATGTATATAAGACTGGAACAAAATTACTTGACTTTACTATGATTACTATGTTTTCAAATGATGTAACTTCACAGTGCATAGTTTAATTGGGGTTTTCTACTTTCTAGAGAATGAAAAAATATACACGAGACATTAAAAATGATACACAACTAAAGAAAACCAAGACGTTAGGTACTCAACAATGGCTGTTGTATTGCACATTGCTGTCTTCGAGGTAGTTGCTCAGACGAGCAGACATAGCCATGTAAAATTGGTCAAAATAAAAATTTTAAGGATTTTCTGCTACCTCCTAAAATCCTATAGAAATTAGTAGCACAATCTTCTTAGTTGTCCTCTGTATGTACATACATATTTTTTTCTTTTACCTATACCAATTGTTTGTTTTGCATTTTACTATATCTGTGGCACCTTTCAGATTTTATTTACTCATTCAGATTATTACACTAGGGAGACAATTTGATGTTTGCATATGTTCTGATTTATTTCACTTGTGATTATAGTCTCTAGTTGCATCTATTTAGCTATAAAAGCCTCGAGTTTATCTTTATATTTTTTAAAAAATTTTCACTTTTTAAAGGCAGTACAAAATACTATTGAATAAAAAATTACAAGAGACTACAAGATAAACCCTGAGAGGACTTCACTGACCACATAGGAAATATAAAGTTCATGTGTTGGTATATAAGTCTTGCTCTATCTGGGTCTTAACCATCCTGCAGAAAAGTATAAAAATGAAGTATACATTGCGGGGCCATAATATTAAGTTGAGCTGTAAATGGCTATGGTCGACAACTTCTTTGAATGACTCACTATTGTTGTGGAATGCTGGACTGTGTTGGATTGTGGTGCCGAGTTCAAGCACCTAAGTTAGTTGAATGTCAATGGAGTGCCCACTTTTGACAGGTGTAGACAGAGGAAGGGGTGTAGAAAGAAAAAATCATGATGTGTGTGTATAGACAGTACAGTTGGGATAGATAACGCTGTGCTTCTACATAATCCTATGAGAGGCAAGATCTGCACTAATGGTGGTTGGACAAGAAATTATGTCGGCTTCTAGTGCTACAGTCATCCACTAGGAAAATTATTATTGAATTTTTGATATAATTCAGGTATAAAAAAATAAGATAAGTAAGCAGCTATACTCTTAATTTACTGATAAGAGAGACATCTGCTAAAATAATATTTGTAAATATAATATCATGTATGCACCTTCTATGATACCAAAACATTATGAAAACAGTTTGCAATATATTAATTTATTGAATCTGTCTTGTTAAGGTGTCTTAAAACTGTCTTATTGAAGTTTGTACTTCAATAAAATAAAAAAATTACAAGAGATACAGAAGTTCACTTAAGAAAATAATATGCATTTCACAGGATTTGTTGTAATACATAGTGTATTATCTGATAATAACCAGTTATTTATATTATCAGATATATTCATGCAAAATTGGAAGAGAAAAGAAGAAACAAAAGAAATGTATAAGGAATTAAAAAGAGAAAAAGTACAAACAATGAAAAAAAGTGACAAAACAAATTATTGTCTGCTCCTTTCCATAGATCAGCAGAAATACACAGTATAGTTGTCCAAATCATCCTGCTTATGTACATAAATAAATTTATTTCCACCACTCCCTTCCTGTACTCAACTCAGTGCCTATTTCTTTTTGAGTGAGTTCATTCCCTTTTCTCAGTATCTATTGCCCCCTTCAGATTCCATTTTCTCTTTCAGGTTCTCACACTGTGGAGATGAAGTGATGTTTGCACATGTGCGTCTGATTTATTTCACCTAAGAGTATGTACTCTAGTTGCAACCATTTACCAAAAAATATCTCAAAATTATTCTGGTTTGTAGCTTAATGATACTCCAATATGTAAAAATACCACAACTTATTTATGAATTTTTCAGTTATGAGATTCTGGGTTGTTTGTAGGATTTTGGTGTGAGAAACTGTGCTGATATAAATGAGTGCATATATCACTCTGGTATGCGGATTTCAGTTCTGGAAAAATATCCAGGAAGGGAATAGCTGGCTTGAATAGAACCTCTAATCCTAGCTTTTGAAGCAGTCTCCACACTGATTTCCATAGTGGTTGTACCAGTCTGAAATTCCCCCAACAATGGAGAAGGGTTTTTTCCCCCTACAGCCCATTCAAAATTTGTTATTGGCTGACTTCTTGGTGTTAGTCATTTTTTCTGGGGTGAGACAGAATCTCAGTGCTATTTTAATTTGCATTTCTCAAGTGACCAATGATGTGAAACATTTTTCCATATATTTACTTACCATTTGTATTTCTTCATCTGAAAAATGTATATTGATTTTATATGTCCATTTTTGCATTGTATCTATGAATTTAGGGGGCCTGTTTTTTAAAAAATTATTGTTCTAAACAGAAGGACTTTGTCAGGGGGACAGTCAGCTATAATTTGTGAGAGTTTTCTTTTTACTCTGCTGGAGATTTGCTTTGAAGTATAGAAACTTCAAAAAGAAGAGATTACAGTGGCTGATTCTTTGAAGTATTTCCTGTGCAGTTTGGTTTTTGTTCATGAGCTCTCTACCTACTCATATGCCTTTAAGATTTCTACCTACATTTTATTCCAGAAGATTTAATGTTTCTGTTTTAATATTTAAGTCTTTAATTCATTTTGATTGTGACTTTGTGCATGGTGATAGGCATGGGACTAGTGTTAGCCTTTGAAATTTGGAAAGTCAGTTTTTTTTAAGCACTGTTTATTAAAGAGGCTATTTTTCTTCCAATGGGCATGTTTGGCCCCTTTCTCAAAGGCCAGATGGATGAGTGTGCTTTCAGTTGTGTTTGCATCTTCTAATCTGTTCCATTGATCCCTATGTCAGTACCATCCTGCTTTTAGAACAGTAGCTTTATAGTATAATTTCAAGTCAGTGATTGTGATCTCTCATGCCTTTCCCATGTTTCCCAGGAGTGCCTTTGATATTCTTGGTCTCTTCTGGATCCACATGAATTTGAGGAAAAATTTCTCTAGCAGTATTTTAATTGCAATTGCATTGACTGTATAGCAATGTTGGGAGTGTGACCATTTTTACACTGTTGGTTTTCATGTAATATCTTTCCATTTTCTCAAGTCATCTTGAATCAGAGTACTATAATTTTTACTATATAAATGTTTTATTTCCTTTGTTAGACTTATTCCTAAGTATTGTTTTGGGGGGTGGTGTTATAGTGAAAGGTGTGGTTTTATAATTTCTCTCTCAGTGCATGTACTGTTTGTGTACCAAAATTCTACTGATTTTTGGTTATTGACTTTGTACTCTGCCAAGTTACTGAATTTGGTGATTAAACCTACAGTTCTCTTGGTGGGATACTTTGGGTATCCTATGTAAGGTAATATGTGATCCATAAATAATGATAATTTTACTTCTTTTCCAGTCCTTATTTGTTTTAGTTTTTGCTTGTCTAAATGCTCTGGCTAATGTCTCCAGGACTATATTGAAAAGGAGTGGAGACAGTGGCCATCCTCATCTTGTTCCTGATTTTACAGTGAAGATCTTCAGTTTTTGCTCATTTAGTATGATGTTTGCTATTGGCTTCTCACAGATGTCTTTTATCAGATTGAGATACAGACCATTTATTCCGACGTTCTGCAGGGTTTTTAATCATGAATAAGTGGTAGACTTTGTCAAAATCTTTTTCTGAAACCATTGCCATAATTATGTGGTTTTTGTACCTGATTCTACTGATGAGGCATGTGCATTTTGAACCATCCCTTCATTTCTGGAATGAAACCCACTTGGTCATGATGTATATTTTTTCTTGATAATTTGCTGCATTCTGTTTGTTAGTATTTTATTGAGGATTTTTGCATCCATATTATTCAGAAAGATTGGCGTGTAGTTCTCTTTTTTATTTGGATCTTTCTCTCGTTTTGGAATCAGAGTACTGCTTGCCTCCAGGAGTGAATTTTGGAGAATTGCTTCCCTTTCAATTTCATTTCAAAGTTTGAGAAAAGTTGGCATTAAATCTTCTCTAAATTTCTTATATAATTCTTCTGTGAATATTGGGATAGTGTTTTTATTGCATTTTTAGTTTCATATTCCATTACTGGGTTATTCAGAGTTTGCACATCTTTTTTTCTCAGCTTTGGAATTTTATATATATCTAGAAAACTGTCCATTTCTTCTATGTTTTTCTTCCTGAGATAGTAAAGATTTTGGGAGTAGTTATTGATGATCTTATGAATTTCTCTATGATTTGTCATGACTTTACCCTTTTCATTCTTTATTGCTTGAATCTGTTTTTTTTTCTTTCCCTTTTAAAATGAGCTTGGATAGGGGCTTATCAATTTTATTTATTGTTTCAAAGAGCCAATCCTTTGATTCATTTATACTTAGAATTTTTCTTCCATCCTTTTTTTTTTTTTTTTGGCAGAACCGGGCATTGAACTCAGGCCCTTGCTTGCCCTTGCCTCGGAAGCACTTATTCCACTAAGCCATCTCCCTGGCCCCCCCCTTTTTTTCCATCTTTATTGCATTAATTGCTGCTCTAATCTTTCTAATTTCTTGCTTTCCTAAGGCTTTGGGCTTGACTTGTTATTTTTCTCAGAGCTTGAGTGGCAACATACATCATTTATTTGGGCTTGTGCTGTTTTCCTAATGTGTGAATGTACACTATAAATTTTCCTCTAATGATGGCTTTCATAGCATCTCACAGGTTTTGGTAGGTTGTGTCTGCATTTTTGTTTGATTGTAAATATTTTTTGATTTTGTCTTTAGTTTCTTCTTTTTACCCACTGGTTGTTTAGGAGGTTGTTGTTTATTTTCCATGTGTTTATGTATAGTGTTTTTGTGGTTTCTTTTCTCACTCATTTCCAGTTTCATTGCACTGTGCTCAGGTAGCATCATAGGATGACTTCAATTCCTTTGCTTTTATGTAAGAATGCTCTGTATGCTCATATGTGGTCTATTTAGGAGAATGTCCCATGTGCAGTTGAGAAGAATGTGCACGCTGTTATTGCTGGATGAAACATCACTCAATTTCTTCTCATGCTGCTATTTTTTTTAGTGATTTTTTTTGCCAAGTTGATTTACCTTTTTGTGACAGTGGTGTGTTACAGTCCTCTACCATTGCTTATTTGACTTTTTATGACTGTTAAAATTTGTCTTAGATAGGTCAGCAGTCTTACACTGGGTGCATATATAGTTGTAATTGTTATCTCTTCCACTTTCAGTTTTCTCTTAAGAAGCAAGTAGTGAGATTCTTTATCTCTTTGAATGATTTTTGGTTTAAACTTGATACTGTTAGCATTCAGGATAGCTACCCCTTCGTTTTTCTGGTTTCTGGTGGCATGGAGGATTGTTTTCCAAACTTGACTTTTAATATGTGAATTTCCTTTTGAGTTGAATGTTTTCATTGTATGCAGCATGTTGTTCGATTTTGTTTCTTTATCCAGTCTGCTAGTCTGTTTCTTTTGATTGGTGAACTGAAGCCATTTACATTCATTGATGGTTATAACCGATACATATTGCCTTATCTTTGTCATATTATTTTCCTGCTATACGTTCTGTACTTTTCCCTTTTTTAAATTACTTGTTCTGTTTGGTGATTCCTTTCTGTTGTTCTTAAAGCTGTGATCACTTCTGTCTCTTTCTAGAATATCTGTCAGTTCTCTTTGTAGGGTTGGTTTGGTGGTTATGAATTTCTTTTTTTGTTCATTGTCATGGAGTTATCTTTTTTCACCATTGAATTTGATAGATAATTTTGCAGGGTACATCAATCTAGGGTGGAAGTTTTTCTTTTTCTTTCAGGATCTGAAATACTTTACTCTAAGCTCTTCTTGATTTGATGGTTTGTGTTGAGAAATCTACCATAATTCTGATGAACTTTCCATTGCAGGTGATCTGTTTCTTCTCTCTAGCAGCTTTTAATATCCTATTCTTTGGCTGAATATCTGAGATCTTGATTATTATGTGTCTAGGTGTAGATTCATCGTGATTGTGGCTGTGTGGATTTCTATATTCCTTGCTTAACTGTATGTCAGGTTCTTTTCTAATGTTTGTAAAATTTTCTGGTAGTACTTCTGTAATCAGTCATTTCATGTCATTTGTACTGTCTCCTGCTGCTTCATTGACACCCTATTATTCTTATATTTTTTTCCTTTGCATCACCTTGAATCTGCTGAATTGTTATTTACTGTTTCCTTGTTAGTTTTAAGAGATCTTTCCTGTCATGTTCATTAGCTGCACCATTTTCTTTAAGGTCTAAAAATCTACCTTTAGTTTCATTTAAGCCGTTTTGCTAGCTTTCAATGGTGTTCTTAATTTCTTGGATATCTTTGAGTCTGTTTCATGTATTCTAATTTCCTGTGTTGTTGATTCATGTTTCCATCATTTTTCTATTCTCCTCTAATTAAAAAAAAATCTATGTCTTTTTTAGCTGTGCTGCACAGTGCTTTTACAACTATTATCATTTCTCTCTTAATCTGAGAGATTATTTCTGATCTTATTTCTTCTATAGCCGGATGGACATACTTCAGTTGCTATCATTTATAGCAATGTGTGTGTATGTTCCAAGTTCTTATCTTTGTCTCCTGGAGCAGAGGACTGAGACTGCCTTTTACCCTCACATTTTAGTGGTTTTGAAGCTTCCAGTAATCACCCAGACTTACCAGTGGTGGGAGAGTGATGAGGCATTTGTCAGAAAGATTTCTGTCATAGTTGGGGAATAGTGTAGGACTCACCAGTCCTCTCACTATTAGTCAGTGTGACTGACCGACATTCAATAAAGCTTCAGTGTAGTTGGTGGATACTCACCAGAGTCACCTGGACCATGGGCTGCCCAGATTCTTCCTATATACTTAAAATGTTGGACCAGTACCAACACCAGCTCCATTCCTGCCCACTGGGGACTAAGTTCAGATCTTACCAGAGTCCTGCAGTTCCAAGAGTCCACCAAAGTTCTTAAATGGCACCTGGGAAGTTCCATGCCTGCATGCACTGGATGCAGAGATTGCAGCTCTCCTGTCCCACAGACCACTCAGAG